>JANHFM010003995.1:56761-67849 GCA_032468115.1 Grayia smithii
CACATTCTGATGAGAGAGAAGCTTCCCGAGGATGGGCTCCAATACTAAACCTCTGGTTCCGGTGACTGACCCAGGTTGGATCCCGCAATGTAAGAGTGGTATAAATGTTTTGATAAGAATGGTCAAGAAAAATGCCCCTTGTACAAAATTAAGTATGCCTTCTTTAGCCATTGAACTTCAGGTTGCTGAGAATTTAGCAGGATTGTGATGGGAGCCAACTCCTACCATTTTATGTAGATCACAAAAGCGCAACTTTCAGCAGTTCTTTATTTGTTTCCACTACCATCACCCTCACAGTGCAAAGGAGCTCAAAAATTGAGCTGCTTGGAGGCCAAGTGCCCAGGAACAGCACCCAAAGCATTTTAACTTTCAAAAGTAAAATCCAGCTCCCAACTAGACAAAAGTTGCACTTCCCCCCCAAAACATTCAGGCACCCAAAAGTAATCTCATAACATGCGGATGGAACTTACTTTTAAGTAAGTATTTATAAACCCAAACAGTTGTTTTATTAAAAAAAAAATCTGTTCCAATCAGTCTTTCCCTTAATGAGTGTTTCATGTGGCCAGAGGGAAGCTGACAGTGGGCCTGTGAGCTCTGCTGGAAAGAAAGAGGTCAGCTTCACAAATTACCATCATTTTGTTTACTTGATAGGGTTTTAAATTTATTAAGAACAAATGGAAAGGGAAAGAAATAAGTGGAAATATAATTTATCTGGAGTAAAAAGAAACTAGGATATATTTATATAAGAGCACAAATAAAATTTAATTTAGTAATTGAGAATTGTTGTAAATCAAGTGTATTTAATCAGTACAAAGTCAATTTCAATAAACATATATTTTGCCTATTTCTTAAAAAATTACTTTTCTTAGCATTTCTCACAGCTGCTTTTGTGTTGCAATTTGTGAGGTTTTGGATCATTGTGTGAAAATATAAATATTAACTGAAGTTCTGATTAGAGTTGGGCAATAAAACAAAGAAGGGGGATATTATTAAAATCAGATGTGTCTTATATTGAAATAGAAGATGTGCACACGCCAGTCTGTGGGTCTGGTTTATATGGTGCAGCTTTCATTTATTGTTTCAACTCTGAAGGAAAGCTTGTCTTAACAACCACACACACCAACTTCCCTTTGTTTGCGCAGATCATAATCAAGTAGTAAAGTAAACTGGATGTGCGTCCTTGAACTCAAGTAGCTTACTCAGAAGCAAGCAGGCCGAGGATTGGACCTGGGCAAGGCGCCCCAAACAGGCCTACAAGATGGGCAGAGTTTCATTTACTGGCAGGATGAGATGTGTCGAGAGGATCTAAATAAACAATCCTCTTTGTCTTCCTCTCTACTTATACAAACTACGCAAATGAAAGGAGTTGCTCAAAAGCTGTGTACTTGAGGGAGGGATGTGCTTCTGCTAACGCCATTCCTGGGATGTGGGATGCAGCTGAAGAAAAGAGGAAAGAAATAAAACATCAGTGACCAATCACAACGGGGAGAGTTTGTGTAAAGAACTCGCTTTCCCACTAGCCTGTGTCTCATCTGAATCCATACTGAGGAATCGAAATACCTGGTGGGATTAATTCTTCATATTTTCTGAGATCAGATTAGTTTTCCAGTGAATTGATTAGTTTCACAGGAGACCATTCATTTCTTGTTCTGCCAGCTAATTCACTTTCTCTCTTCAGTGTGCTGAGTTGTTCTACTAGGTGCAGGAGGAACCTTCAGTTGGTTTGCTACTTAACCCCGTTCTGCAGCAAAATAGGTTGAAATTTTCCAGGCTGCTTTGAATTTTTTGTTTAATCTGTGGTTCTTTTAAAGTCTAGGTTTAGTTTCTGTTTAAATGTCTAGAACGGGTGTCTGCAACCTGCAGCTCCGGAGCCGCATGCGGCTCTGTTGTCCCCCTGCTGTGGCTCCCTGTCTGCTGAGCTCACCACTGGCTGTCCCTGCCCCTTGCTCTCCCCTCCCAGTCACTGCTCAGCTGGCCTGAGAAGGTAAGGGTGACGGCAGGGGATGGAGACTCGTTCCATATTCCAGAGCGGGAGCCAAGCACCCCTGTACTTGCCATATCTCGCCATATCTTCTTCCGGCCCGTGTTGGTGCTGCGCGCACCTCGGTCACTCGGGGAGATGCGCGACTTGCTCTCTGCCTTGAGACATCGGCCCAGCCTGGCTGCGGCCGATGCTCTGCATCGTAATGGGTGCCAGGAGGAAGACACTGTCTCCCCCATTGTGAAGCGTGCTAAATTTAACTGGACTGTGCAAGGCGCTGTGACAGCAGTGGGCAGGCTATGGAGGTGGCAATAGCAGCGGCGTTGGCCACAGCCGGGCTGAGCCAGTGTCTCAGGGCAAAGAGCAATTCACAGGTTTCCCCAAGTGACCGAGGTGTGTGCAGCACCAACAAGGGCCGGAAGAAGCGCCTGTGAGATACGGCAAGTACAGGGGTCCTTGGCTCCCGCTCTGGAATGTGGAGCTCCATCCCCCGTCAGTCGAGGAGTGACTGGGAGGGGAGGGTCAGGGCCAGGGCCAGCCAGTGGTGGGTTCAGTCAACAGGGAGCCACAGCAGTGGGACGAAAGAGCTTCACTGATCTGGAAACCTGATGTCAGGGTAATGATGATTTATAGCTGACCAGCCCTTTAAGCCTGAGGATGAGTCAGCAGGGTTTCTGCCCTTTAAGAAGCTGTCTATATAACGGAGGCCATTAGAGGGCATCTCTCTCTTCATGTACCATGCTCCTCGTGTATATGACTTGTTTGTAAGGTAAACCTCTGTGTCCTGTATTTTGCTCCTGAGTTGTCTCAAAATAGTACTCACACTGTAAACCCTAACCCTAACTTCTGAAATGACTCTTAGTTTAAATATGGTAAAAAGTATCCAAAGAATAGAATAGAACAGAACAGAACAGAACAGAACAGAATAGAATAGAATAAGAAAGAACAATATCAGCAAAACAACAACAACACCCCCACCAACCCTCGTCTGTTTTTGGAAATGGTTCAGGAGGGAACATACACACACACACACACACACACACACCAGACGGAGACAGAGAGAGGGAGAGGGAGAGACAGAGAGAGAAAGATACCTGTTTCCCACAGAAAAGGAAACACTGGGAGCCACAAAACCTGAGTAAGCATGGCTGGGGGTGTGTGTGTCATGTGACTGGGTGAGAGTGAGTGACATCGAGTTGGCCATGCCCACCCGGGTTTTGTGGCTCCCAGTGATTTCTGTGGGAAACAAGTCCAAATGGCTCTTGGAGTGTTTAAGGTTGCCGACCCCTGCTCTAGAAGGACACCTGCCCAGTAACAGGAGAGCAGAGTCTCTAGATAAAACGTGCATCCTGCACTTGTTAAAAGTGAAGTCAGTCCTGAACCCTCTCCTGCTTTTACATTTTTCCTCCTTGTTGATACAAACCAGAAGCTGAGCCAGGTTGATCATTAGAGGGAGCCAGACTGTCTCCTGCTTTTCTCCCCTCCACTCCCTCCCACTACAGGAATTAAGCCTTTGTTTAAGTTTCCCTTCCTGGGTAGGAATTGATCTGAATGACCTTTTTGAAAAAAAGTTCTAACTTGTTGCTGAAAGCAAAGCCTTGGCATCTTCTGAAAGGCTGACCAGTCCTGCGCGTGGTCTGGACTGCCAGAGTGTTGTGCCACCAACACTCCTCCTCCTTCCTCCTCGTGGCCCAGAGACGTGGCAGTAGTTCAGGCCCTCCAGGTCCCTGCCCCTTCCTTGGCAGCAGTGGGTCTGGGGAGCAGTGAAGGAGGGGAGCCTGGGTGTGGGCCTGATGGCAGAGGGAGGGTCAGGTGTTGATCTCAGCTTGCTAATTGGATGCAACCTTGACGAGTAACCTGGGCAGGATTGGGGCTTTCCTGTCCTTGAGCATTTATGATCTTTGCAGAGCAGGAAGAACAGCACTTTTGGTGGGAGTTTCTCCAGGCTTTGATCAGGAGGGAGGAAGAGCTCTCCTTTTCCAGAGACCAGAGTGAGTGGGGTGGGGCTTCTGGCTCCTTCCCAAAGGCTGTGGCTGAAGCAGAGGGGCCCCAGAGGGCCAGAGGCATGCCCTCTGCAGCGCAGGCAGGCAGGCAGGCAGGCAGGCAGGCTCCGGGACGCTTTTGTCTTCCCCAGAGAAGAGAAGCAGAATGGTTCTCCTTCTCTGCAGCTTTCCCACAGAGGTGAGGAAACGGCCACTTCTGGTCTCTACTCCTGTAATTCCAGATCCAAAGAAGGGGAAGAAGGAACATTACACGTGGCCGTCCACCTCTATCCTGACCCTTATTTCTAGATGGGCGGCAGGTGAGCTGAGGCTGCCTTGGTGTTCTCAACCTGGAGTCTCAGTGCCATTTCGGTGGACTCCGCGCTCCTCGCCTTTTGGGCTCAAAGGGTTACGTGGGTTTGGAAAATCTGAAGGGGATCTTATTTCTAGTATGGCAAATAAATTGGGATCTGATTAACTTACTATTTTAATTGCATTTGCATATATGGCTGACATCGGGGCTACTTTTCAAGTGGCATTGAAAATCTTTATTTGAAAGTTATATTTTTAATTTTTTTTTATAATTTAAAAAAAAGGTATATTTTAATACGTGTTTCCAGATATTTCCTAATGAGACATGACAAACTGGGAACACATAAAGATGACTGATCTGGAACATGAAATATTAATTCTTTAATATGACCTGATAAAATCCCCAAGTGAGGCTGAGATGAGATGCTGAAATTGAATAATTAGTAGCATCCAACCAACGTTAGAAATCACAGAAAGGGAAACGAAGGCAGCTGCCTAATAACTGAACTGAAATCTCTGACCATCTAGCGCAGTGATGGCGAACCTTTTCGGCACCAAGTTCTGAAAAGGAGGCATGCATGTGGGCTCGTCTGGGCTGCAACCACAGGGCACATGTGCCTGCCCCAAAATGTTCCAGTTTCCAAGGCCAGCTTGTCTTCTGGGTTTCTGGTGCGCATGTGCGCATGACGATCAGCTAGCCGGAGTGCATGCTCACGCATGAAAACAGAAGACAAGCTCTTCCAGTTTCCGACACTGGTGCCTGTACAAAGGCCAGCTGACCAACAATAGCGTGAGCTATTGTGGGTGTTCCTAGGTACACCACGTCACACCAATTCTCTGCAAGCTGCACTGGCTTCCTATCAGTCTCCGGGTGCAATGCAAGGTGTTGGTTATTACCTATAAAGCCCAAATGGCTTAGGACCAGGCTATCTTCAAAATCGTCTCCTATCCTGCATCTCCCTGTGACCGGTAAGATCCCACAGGGTCGGTCTCCTCCGGGTTCCGTCAGCTAAACAATGTCGGCTGGCGGGCCCATGGGAAAGGGCCTTCTCTGTGGCGGCTCCAGCTCTCTGGAACCAACTACCTCCCAAGGTTCAGACTGCCTTCACCCTACTGTCCTTCCACAAAGCTGTTAAAACTTGGCTTTTCTGGCAGGCATGGAGCCATTGATCTTGCTATTGTGTCTCAGTGAGATCCGCCCCCAGATGGGATATGAATGTTTCTCGGGTTTTATTGTTTTAACCTGTTTTAAATTTTTATAATGTATTGTTGTTATATTTTTTGTGAGTCGCCCGGAGTCCTTCGGGAGTTGGGCAGCATAAAAATTTGATTAAATAAATAAATAAATAAATAAATCTGAATTTTTATCACATGATCATAGGGGTGCTACAAAGGTTGCAATCATGAAAAACAGTTGTAAGTCACATTTTTCAGGGCCGTTGTAACTTTGAATGGTCACTAAACAAACTGTTGCAAGTTGGGGACTACCTTTATAAGCATACATATTCAAATGACTGCATGCATTTCTGTCTAGTCTCAAGCAGGTGTTCTTGTCCTTATGCAGTCTTGATTATGCATCGAGTGAAATTTCACTCAGCATTTCCTTTATGCTCTGTGCATAGATACTACAAACAAGCAACTATTATCTTGACTCTGCTGTCCTAGCTACTTTTCCTCCCTCCTGCATTTTCCACCAATAAAGTCCTTCTTCCCACAGCCAATCAGAGCACTAGGCAACAGATGATATTTTGGGATGAGGGCTCAGAACTACGGTACCTAAACAGCCTCTCAGGGCTGTGTCTGTGCAGAGAATTCAGCAACTCATCTGAATGTCAAGCTGAGATTAAGAAACAAAACAAAACTCTGCGCAACCTTTGTTTCCTTGTCACTAATCACATTAAATTTGGTCTGCGTTAATATCTAAATGCTAGTGGATGCAGCAGCGAAGAAGGTTTGCTTTTGAACTGGAGCCTGTTGATTTTCCTAAGATCAGTAAAAGGCTATGTTGCTATTTTTAATGTGCATTGATAACTTTGTGGATTCACAACATGCCTTTGAAGGTTTCATTTATTTTCACAAGACTTTTAACAATGCTAACGAACCTTGTCACGTGTATAAGCTGTAGCTCATGTTGCTTGCAACTTTACAGAATTAAGGGCAGATTTCCCTTTTAAACATGAAGGTTTGCAGTAGGGTGTCAAACTTATGGCGTCACGTTGCCATTGCGTGACGTTTTGCAATGTTTTTTTCCCTTGGCAGAGCTGGGGTGGCCGTGGCCTGCATAGGACACATCCGGCCCATGGGCTGCCAGTTTGACACCCCTGGCCTGCAGCATTCACATCATACACAAGCTGAAGTCAACGTTGTAATATTTCCCTGAGTTGTGTTCCTGAGAAAAAGGTGAATGTTTGGGTTTATTGTTTTTTTTTTAGAAAACACTCAACTGAAATGGAGGAATAGTAAATTTTCTACTTTCCTGGCTTAATGTAGTTTATCAGTCTGGATGACAGCTAAAGGTTGGGCCCAATTCGCCATCTTCTCACCTGCTTTTAAGAGAGAATTTCCAAATAGTAACTTTCCACTGGGATCGCATCAAGTTGGCAGAAAGCTTTGTGTTACCATGGACTAATTTTGTGTCAGAATTGCTACAGTTTACTCCTTGAAGATTGAGGCTGCAAGATAAACAAAGAGAAAGGGAAGGCTGAATCAGCATAATTGTCACTCAACCTAACAAAAACTTGTTTGGAAGTTATTAAGTGAAAAAACTATCTGCATTCTGATCTTGAAGCTTCCCTGTGGCTTTATTTCCAGCTCTGTGGATTTGCTAAAGTTCTGACAAGTTTAATATACAGACCCCAACCTGAACTTGCCAAAAGTATCAGCCTGAGGCAGTTTGCTCTCTCTCAGTTTGTCGATTGCCATCTTATAACTAGGAAGAAAAGACAATTCCAGGTGGATTGCATCATCTACTCCTATGTATTGTTAGATGCTCATTTGGCTTTAGATAATTTGTAAAACTTGCATCTAACAATTACCCATATTCCATGTTTGTGTAGGTGGTATATGTATTTTGAGAAATTTTGGATGATATGTGAGTCCACTTTCAAGCAGGCCTCCCATGTAAGATGGAGGAAAATGTGTTTAGTTTGAAAAATCTGGAAAGGCCTCTGATGGCAAAATGAAGCCGGGGGCGCCGTGTGTGTCAATCCGGAGCCCATTTCTCAGCTGCAGAGGCCTTTCCAGAAGGCATCTGACATGTTGTGGTCTGCCGGCAGCCTGCAGAGCTGGCAGCAGAGTTGGACAGTGTGGAAGCTGGGGAAGAACATAGGCCAATCGTGGAGTCTGGGGAAGGCTTGGATGAGGGCTCTGCATTGGAGGCAGAGATGGGGCCAGGGCCATCTGGGAGTTATGTGCTGACTCCAGAGTCTGACATCAGCGAGGCAGAGGAACAGGGGAAGCCTGTTCCCAGTGTGCACATGCATAGAGCTGCCAGAAGGCAAGAACAGAAGACAAAAGGGGCGACTCAGGAGTAAGGCTTGGAGATTATTGGTCCCTCCCATAAGACATAAAGGTGGAGCAAAGGGACATGAACCTTTGCAGGAAGCAACTTCGTTCGTTCTGCTCGGTTTAAACTCCGAAGCTCCATTTTTACTCTGTGCTCCGTTTGGCCTTGCAGAGCTAATTGGCAATTAGGTCTTTGGCAGGGTTCCAAGGGAGATAAAGGTGGGTGCTTATCAGCCTTATCCCGAAGGACTGTGGCAGACTTCTGTCGGACTATTCACAAACTGGGACTCATTATGGGCTGTGAATGAACATCATTCACAGCTGTTGAAATAAAAAGAGGGTTTTGGGGACTAATCGTGTGATTGTTACTGTCTCAGGGAGCCTTGGTCAGAACAGCCACCCTCCAGATCACAGGTCATGACACGCTATTCAGCAAGCCAGAGGGTTGTCCCCATTCATGGCAAGGTCTCCCTCTTCTTGCGGTGGTTAAATCCCCCTTCGAAGGCCAGGCATTCCTCATGCTCAGAGAGTGTTGGTTGTGTCTCTGCAGGAGTTTCTGCTCCTGCCTATTTCCAAGTTCAGGAACTCGTGCGGGAACTCTTTCTTTGACAGCAACTCTCCTCTTTTTGAAAAGTATAAAAAAAAAATTTTCAGCTGTGTAAAGGAAGGGCTTCTCTAATTTTAGTAAAGTTTAGCAAACATTTGAAAAACCTAGGAACATTCTAATTGATGTGAGCAGGACAACTCCAGGTGTTTTGCAGAAATGAGGAGCTGAAATGAGGAGCAATTTGCATCTCTTGTGTTCTGCCCTTGTTAATTATTGTGCTTGTGTTCTAGTGCCATGTTCTCATTTTAATGTTTCTTTTGCATTTTTAAAGTTTATGATTTATTTTTCTGTGTGCCACCCAGAGAATGGCTCTAAAAATAGCAGTTTCTATTATAAGCAAGTGGCACTGGGAGACTTCCAGGGGTTTACCAAGAAGGCTGAGCAATGGGAAAAGCCCCATTACCACTCTTAATCTTTTTCCAAAGCCAACTGGGAAGACCTCAGCTGAGCTGCCAGATGTTTGCATCTGCTTGGAACTGTGGAAAGTTGGTGAGGCCGAGCCTCCTGCTCAAATGAAGTCACCACACTATAAAACAGAGGCTGAGACTTTAAAACAGGTGTCAGCATGTGGCTCTTTCACCCCTCTACTGCAGCTCCCTGTCACTCAATATATGCATCACAACTACCAATGTGTGATACCTGCCAGCACGTGATTTATTGAGCTTTTCAACTCCCGATAGGCCAACCATGGATAAATCCAAGAAAAGAAAAGTTTCAGAAGAAAACAGAATGTTTAATTCAACTACTTATGCTAGTTTTGTGTCCGCTCAAGAAACAGTCAGGCATGGGAAGGGTTTTGTGGCTCCCGGTGTTTTCTTTTTTGTGGGAAATGGGTCCAAATGACTCTTTTGAGTGTTTAAGGTTGCTACCCCTGCTCTAGAAAGAGTGCAGAGAAGAACAACCAGGAGGATTAGGGGATTTGATGAACGGTTGCAGGAATCGGGCCTGGTTAGTCTTGTGAAGAGAAGGACCAGGGGAGACAGGATAGCATCTTCCAATATTTGAGGGGCGGCCACAGAGAGGAGGGGGTAAAAACCTGGAAATGTGGATAAATTTTCTGACAGTGAGAACAATCAACCCATGGAACAGAAGCTGCCTTCAGAAGTTGTGGGAGCTTCATCACTGGAGGCTTTCAAGAAGAAACTGGACTGTCATCCGTCAGAAATGGTGTAGGGCCTCCTGCTTGGGCAGAGGGTTGGACTAGATGACCTATAAGGTCCCTTCCAACTCTGTTAATCTGAATCTGAATCCTGTCCTGCCACATGGCTCAGGCCATTTTCTGGCACCCCATTTCCACCTGTGGAGTAAAGAGCCAGGATGCCCAGGCACAGCAAAGAAGGGCAATTTTGCCTTGTCAGAATATGGCAATCTCCGTAAGAGGGTTGGCTTATTTTCAGGAGCCTTCCTGGAGAATAACATCTACAGCAGAAGCCAGCGAGTCCCATCTCAGCAGGTTTTGACTGCACACCCGGGTGTGCTCAACCCACCAGCCAAGCAAAGCTTCCATTCACCCACCTGCTTTCTTCCAGGCTCAAGGCGAGGTGGGGGGGGGGGACTTCCCAAGAGTTCAACAGCAGGGCAAATATGGGGAGGGTGCAACCCTTCAGCCCTGGAATTCAATGTGCACCTGTATTACGAGGGCCCCTTTTCATGGGCATCCTAAGGTTGTGCCTGGGCCTTTGGCCTCCTGACAAATAGCTGGACTGCCGTCCCCGAGTCAAATTCATCCCACGCCCCCAGCCCTAGTTGCACAAGGCAGAGGCAACAGGCAGCCCTTCCACAGACCAGCCTGGAGCCAAGAGTCATAAGCCTACTCGTCATGTGGGAGATTTATTTTAGGCACAGCTGATGTGTGAACACGCCCCACGGTTGGGTTTCCCCAGGATGCTTAAGGGCCTTAAGGAGTTAGGACGTTCTCCCACTTTGCACACTAAGCCACAAAAAATAAACAAGCAGAGCAGAGGCTACAACTCAGTCCTTGACAACGACAATGCAGTGCAAGGACTGCTACACTGCAGAGATATTCCTCCTTCCAGGTTGGGAATTTCGGTTAAAAGAGGAAAGAGGTGGGTGAGTTTTAAAGGGAGCATTTCTCAGCCTTGTGCCAGCTGCCCTCAATACGATGTCTCAGGTTTGCAACCCTTCCTGTAGTGGCTGTTCAAAGTTACAACAGCACGTAACAACCGGTCCTCATCATAGCATCTCCACATTCATGATCAAAATGTGAGCATTTGGCAGCCAACATGTACTGATGACAGTTGCAGTGTTTCAGGCACACGATTGCCGTTTGTGGCTTCCCAGCCAGCTTCTGACAAGCAAAGTCAGTGAAAAACTGCATGATTCACTTAACAATTGAAGGTAACAACCGTGGCAAAAAAAATAAGTCATAAAATTGGTCGTGACTCACTTAACAGCCACCATGTTTTGCAATGAGTCAGACAGCAGATCCTAAGATTTTGAGTGATCGTAACCACTTGGTCTATCTCAGGGGTCAGCAACCTGAGGCTCTGGAGCCACATGTGGCTCTTTCACCCCTCTGCTGCGGCTCCCTATCACTCAAAATATGCGTCACAACTGCCAATGTGCGACATCCACCAGCATGCAATTTATTGAGCTTTTTGACCTCCGGTAGGCCAACCATGGATAAATCCAAGAAAAGAAAAGTTTCAGAAGAAAACAATGTTTAATTCAACTACATATGC
>JANHFM010003995.1:74455-87479 GCA_032468115.1 Grayia smithii
AAAGTCTTTCAAACTGTACTTATATTTGCCATGGTCGTTATATAATCCAATAACCAAATCAAGTCTTAATGTCCCCGACGAGTTTCTGTCTTTCCAACCAATTGTAAAATTTTGTCCATATTTCATAATATGCTGAGTCTTTTTTATCTTTCAATTCCATGCTCAGTCTGTCCATCTCGGCACAAGAGTAAATTTTCTGAATTATTTCATCCTCCGATGGCGTTTCTTTAGATTTCCATTTCTGTGCAAATGTTAATCTTGCTGCAGTTAAAATATGAAGTATAAGGTACCTTATGTTTTTGGTATAATTGTTTTTGATTATACCCAGAAGAAAAAACTCTGGTCTTTACCCATTAAAAATTCTTGTTTTGGGATTCATTACTGGACACTTTATAGCCAGGTGCTTGTAGGTGGCTTTGAGTAGAATCTGTCATCCCTTTGAGGTCATCCGCAACAGGAAACCAAAGTTACAAATGGTAATACAACTTCTATTATAAGATCACAGTAATGGAATCTTGCATGTTTGAATGCACCTCTTCCCTCCCTGCCTTTAATTCAAGACAACTAGGGTGGTTGGACTCTGAGACACTTTCTCAAGTTACGTTTTTGCTCTGGACTTAGATTTCTCTTATCTGACCATTGCTTTGGTTACGGCTCTTCTCCTTCTCAAGGTTATTCTCACATCCCCTTACATCAACATTTGTGTGGATATTTGATGCTCAGAGTTTGGTTGTTTGCTTACAGCATGGGTGTCAAACTTGACCACGCCACAGCCGGATGGTGATGTATCATCATGTTTTTTGCCTTTGCGGAGCCGGGGTGGATGTGGCCTGCACATGACATATCCGGCCTGCGGGCTGCCAGTTTGACAGAACTCGCTTATTGGGTAAGATCATCAATGTGAGTGTGGGGTTCTGAGCAATGATGGACTCTAGTCTTTTTGAATACAAAAGAGATGATTTTAAAACTAGGAAGGGAACAAAATGATTAGATCCTATTCCCAACCCCCAGCAGCCGACATTCATGTTAAATAGGGATCAACACAAAACAAACAGGCTGAAAACAATCTAATGAAGAAACTAACAAGGATGAATCCATACCTTCCACAACTGCCAGGGCAAACTACTACTTATAAACAGGTCATTTATCTGCTACAACGTCTTATCTGTCAATGACTTCTTCAGCTTCAACCACAATAATACACGGGCAAACAATCGATACAAATTCAAGGTAAACCGCTCCAGACTCGACTGCAGAAAATACGACTTCAGCAACAGAGTGGTCAACACCTGGAATGTTCTATCCAACTCTGTTGTTACAGCCTCAAATCCTTACAGCTTCAACCTCAAACTGTCTACCGTGGGCCTCACTCCATTCCTAAGAGGTCCATAAAGGGGGCATGCATAAACACACCAGCATGCCTACCGTCCCTGTCCTACTATCCCCATTTATCTGTACTTACTTCCTTTGTTTATGTTTATAACTATACCTGCTATCTTGCACGTTTGACAAATAAATAAATACATAAAAACAAACAAACCATTTGTGTTCTAAGGAATCAAGTACGACCTACAGCAAAGCATTTGGGGTGAACTTGTCTACAGATTCTGGCCAATTAATCATTCCCCACCTCCCACCCCTATTTTTTGGGATATTCCATACTGCTTCTTTCTCTTTAAGTCAACATTTTGAGCCCACTTGGCCTGTGCTTCTGCTATTAACAAAACCCCCTTCCCGAATGCCCTGTCCCCTTCCTAAAAAATATGTTGCATTTGTTTTGCAAACTGCCTGCTAATACAAGGGGCATATTTCTTGTTTGTCATTTAATAACCAAGAAAGACAGAGAGCCATTGTCGTGTGGTGGATAACTCATGGGCTGGAATAAGGATGATCAATGTTCAGAGCTGTACTTTGTTGCAGAAACTCGTTGGGTGCCTCTGAGCTGATAGTATCTCTTAGCCAACCTACTGTTCCTGATTTCTATTTTTGTCTTGAGGGACTGCATTTCATTATAAAAGTAATAGAACATAAAAAAACGACATCTCGAAAGTATTTCCTGCAAAGGGCTCTGTGATCTAAGGTTAATGCAGCTGTCATTTGCTTATGGGAGATTTCAAAGCCTGCAGCCATAATAACTTAGACTTTGCTGCTAAAGACTGTGTAATGTGATGGTCTTGTCTCCAAGGTGTCTCTGACCTAGCAGCCCAGGAGTTCTCCCTCTGCCTGGTTTAAAAATATGCTTTTCTCACAGACCAGTTAAAAATGGAATCTCTAGCCAAATGAGCATCCGGTCTTTAGCAGCTTCCAGAGACCCTAGTCAATTAATGCAGGCAGGAGAGAGAGAGATTCAAACCTCAAACCCAAGCATGAAAAGTTTATGAACATAACAAAAAATATTCTTGTTCCCCATTGGGTTGACTTCAGGGGCAGTAGTAGAAGCATAGATTATACACTGGAATACCAAAGTGGCATAAGGAAACAGAAGCTAGATCCAGAAATAAACCCAGTGAATCAAAGAGAACCTGGTCGGTGTTGCCAGAATTAATTTTGATTTCTGTCATCTATGTTGCCTCCAGTGATTTCCAACGCAGGAATTTTCTAATAAGTGTTGAGATTGTGAACAAACTTCCCCCACATCCCTAGTACATAGTGGATAAATTTGGGCTAGCGTTACAATTGAAGAAGTGCATGTCCAGGAAGATCAAGGGGTGACGAAGCAATATAAGCCAGCCCCACGATATTCACAATATCCCAGAAGGCATCAATAAGAGCCTCAAATTAAATAGAAGTTATTTCCCTTCTTTTAATAAATGGTAGCATCTTGTGAGATTTCATTGCTCTTCTTTATAATCTTGTGCAGTTTTGAGTCAAGATGCCAACATCTCATAAGATTTGTTTGTGATCTTTCAGATGTTTACAATTGTATTTGTTGGTTTCCCTGCACTATTTCATGAAATGCCTTGCATTTTCAGTCTTACCTTGCTTTCTTCCCAAGTGAATTACTGCAATGGAGAACATCTGGAAGCTGCAGCTGATCCAGAACACAGTGTTATGGGGAGTGATGGTATACCTCCATATGCCTATGTATCTTTGTTCTGTGAGCTTCAGTACATTGGCCTCCAGTTTGCTTCTGGGTACAATTAAAAATGTTTTTGTTGTTGTTAGTTGCGAAGTCATGTCCGATGCATCGCGACCCCATGGACAACGTTCCTCCAGACCTTCCTGTTCTCTACTATCCTTCGGAGTCCATTTAAGCTCACACCTACTGCTTTAGTGACTCCATCCAGCCACCTCATTCTCTGTCATCCCGTTCTTCTTTTGCCCTCAATCTTTCCCAGCATTAGGCTTTTCTCCAGTGAGTCCTTCTTTCTCATTAGATAGCCAAAATATTTCAGTTTCATCTTCAGGATCTGGCCTTCTAAAGAGCAGTCAGGGTTTATCTCCTCTAGGACTGAACGGTTTGTTCACCTTGTAATCCAAGGGACTCGCAGGAGTCTTCTCCAGCACCATAGTTCAAAGGCCTCTCAGCTTTTTTTATAGTCCAACTTTCACCGCCATACATTGCAACTGAGAAAACCATAGCCTTAACTATATGCACTTTTGTTGGCAGGGTGTTGTAGTCCATAGTGTAATTTAAATTAATGAAAATTTTCTGGGTGGAAAAACTATACTCCTCCATTTTTCACTGCCTCAAATGCCTAAAATTAGAATCAGGTGCATCAGATCAGGTGCAAATGATTAATAGTAATTTATCAAGTATATATGCCACCTGACTCCCAACAATTAGAACATTGTTAGAGCGGATTTAGGAAGAATTTGTTATTTAAACCTCAGATATTGTTTAATTTTCTCCTTGCTATTGAAGTATGTGGTAACACCATGCCTAGATTGAAAGAATCCCTGTTGTCTTCAGAAAGAAGGTAATGCCTATGAATTTGGGAAGGGATTTTAAAAGATTGCCAAACTATTGGACATCGATCATTCTATTATATGGAAGATCATGTATGGTTGAGAAAATTTCAAATGACCACCAACTTGCCCAGGCCAGGCTGTCTCAGCAACTTAAGCCCAAGAACAAAATGCAAGTTACCCTAAAAAATATTTTAAAACCCCAGAATTGAATCACACAACCTACAGGTAGCGCTTACCACTATTCAAGTCAAAGTACATGAGTCTACAATTAGAAAAAAAATCCATCAAAGTTATATCTACATGTGAGATGTACTAAGAAGAAATCGTTGCTGTCAAGGAAAAATATCAGGGTAAAGTTTGTTTATGAACATCTGGGACAAAAACTAGGATTTCTGAAACAATGTGCTCTGGAAAGACAAGGCAGAGTTATTTGGCCACAGTATCAGAAGACATGTTTGGCAAAAAACAAAGACAGCATTTCACCAGAACTGATACCAGCTGTAAAGTATGGTGTTAGAAATGTTAAGGTTTGAGACTGCTGAAGTTTAGAATCGTAGACCCAGTATGAAGTCTTCATTGTATAAAAGGGTGCTTGAGGATAAAGTGGAACCATCTGTAAGAAGACTGAAAGTCAACCAAAAGTGGATCTTGCAACATGGCAACGACCCATCCAAGTTATCCATCCAGTAAATCTATCAAGAATGGCAAAAATAAGAAGGGGGAGGGGAGGGAATAACCAAGCCAGCACATTCCAGAGAGATGCCCAAATTAAGAGACTGTGCAATCCTAAAGTGGAGGGGGGGGAGGAAGGTTCAGAGTAATCAACCCTAGAATCTCTCAGGGTTTATCTATTAGGTTAAAAGGTTATAGCTTTAGTCTGGCAAGATTCCACCTATTAGATTTAAGCACTCAAAGCACTGAACTTGATTGGATCTCACTATGTCATCTTTGGGTTTAAGCCAACACCTGAAATGCTTATATCAAAATATATGAAACTGATGAATCTTAACTATTTGTTGTAAAAAAACCCAACCAGATTCTTTAAATAATGAAATCAGAAAAATTATGTTGGGCTTGGGCACAGGGACTGGAATGACAAAGGGATATTATACTATGTGGAGATGACTTCAATATGTACATGTTGTTATTTTGATGTTTGCTAGAGGCAGGACTTCATTATCACTTATCCTATCAAATCCCTGAAATATACGCTTCTGAGATTGGAATGATCATGGAGTATATGAGGTATATTATGATGTATCTCCAAACACATCTTAGGTAATATGTACAAGCAAGGCTAATGACTCTTCCTAGTAAAGGTTTTTTTTAGTTCCAGTTAATATCTGCACATTTGCTACTTTCTTAAAAATTACTTGCTACTGCCTTTTTCCAGATTTGTTTTTTCCCGCAACTTCCCACACTAACCAACATGTCAGGTACTAACCATAGCTGGCTTTGCTTACTTCCAAGATCAGCCATTGTCAGCCACGTGCCACTACCATCTGCTGCCAGAATATCTAAATAAGATTTGAAGAAATTCTGAATCCCACTGAAGGGTCACTCAATTTGCCTCTGACTAAAAGGGAGGAAGTAAGCTGTCAGAAGATTAACATGGATAGCACTCTGACTTGCCTACAGTTTTGGCTACCAGAAAGAGCATAATTAATTACCGAAACAAGAACTGTATCCTTTCATAGTGATAGTGACTAATTACTATTAGTATTGCGGTGTATTAACATTGACATCCTATACTAATCTACTCAGAAATGGAACCAGGATATAATTTTAAAAATATGGAATATAATTTCAGAATTTCTACAGAAACGTATGTTTCATGACACTCTTTGGAAGGAATGGGCTGATGGCATGCAGCTTCTCTTCCAAGTTTGTACTGGGTCTAAAAATTATGGTGATGTGCCATGACTGTGGTGGGCTGCAGATTTAATCAAAATCAGATTCTCTATTGTGACTAAGGGGGTGGAAGAGATGGATGTGTTGATTTCTGTGGGAGTATTTTCACTTTTACCAGCACTGTGTAGGTATAATACGATGCTGTCATTAGGATCAAACTGACTCCTCAGACAGTAGAGAATGATGATATCTGATTTCTTCTCCTGCACCATACTCCGAAGTTCACCCAGCTATCCCAATTTCATAAATAGCTTTCTCTAGTCCAAAGTTATTTATACAGCAGCAGGTGTATACATTCAACCCACTCATTCTGGCTACACATATACACTATTTCATAAAGGCTTAACTGAATGACCAGATTGTTCTGTTGGAACCATAAGGAGTGCTGTACAGGAAAGAGTTAAGTATATAGATATATTTTTTTAAAAAAAGGATTTGGAGGGGAGGTTGTGAAAGACCAAATTTGTCTTTGAGCAGATTTCTGTTTAAAATTGGAAAGGAAATAGGAGTATATTTACTAATGGCGAAGGAATTGGAAAGCTTCAAATCCAAATGTGGGTGTCGCGTCATGCTGCTGTGTTTTAAGAGATTTTTCCTGCAGCTGTTTCTTCTCTTTTGCCACCTTTTCTAGCTAAACATCTTCCCAGGTTACCAAAAAGTAACACGGAGCTCCTAGAACCACCCTGCTTTTGTATGAGTCACGCCACAGCTTCTCTGCTCCGGCCCCTGTTTTATTTTTAATGGATGGCAAAGGTTTAATATCATTTCCTGCCTGGCTTGAGTCAGCTGAATTCCATGGCTCACAGCCTCCATGCATCCCATGAGGCAAAGGAAACACACCAGAGAAGCCTGTTTTCCTGTTCTACTTCTTGGACTTTACCCAGCAGAAGCCCTGCACATTGATCCTCCCGCTTTGGAAGAGCCATGCAGAAATACCAAGTAATATTAGGAAAGATATTACTTTGTCCTCCTCCCACAAAAAAATTACTTTCACAGGGGCCTAATACAGGGGTGGATTCTACTTACCTTTACTACCGGTTCTAAAGGTGCATGCGCTTTGTGCGTGATCGGAGCGTGCAGAGCGCGTATTCGGCGCACGTGCCAAACAGGCACTCCCGCACATGCGCACAAGCTTTTTTTTTGCGAAAAACCCTCAAAAAAAGCTTTCTGCGCATGCGCGCGAGCGTGCTCTGCATGCTCTGCACAGAGGAACGGTAAGTACGGCCGCGCGGGTGGGTCCAGCTCCCGGTCGCGTAGAATCAGTTCGGTGACATCACAGCATCACCGCTACCGGATCGCGCGAACCGGCCCAAACCGGGAACAACCCACCACTGGCGTATAAAATACGTATAAAATACTACAACTTCTTCTTAGCTAATTACCTTTTTTATTTCTTTTTTCTTCTGGCCTGGCTAAAATATTCTGCTGCTTTGGTAATTCTGTTTTTTAAAACGGTTTTTCCAACCCAACAAAATGTGAGAAGGAGATTGCGTAACAGGGTTCTGGGCTCTATGAGAATGGAACTAAATTTGGTATGATGAGAGAAGCTGCCAAAGAAAAGAAGGTGTTAAAAATGGGTCAGAGTTGGCTACTGTTTGCAGAGGGAAAACATTTCCAGAACAGGATTCCCTTAGTATAACCCTGTAGAAAAGCAACTGAATGGCAGCTTCGAATGTTGTCTTCTTTACCATTCTAAGCCTTTTTTCTCCCCGGGTTATGTGACCCAGAGTGGCATATATGAAGTCTGTCTGCAAGGCACATATGTGCATGAAGTCTGTCTGCAAGGCACATATGTGCACAAATGTTGATGCAACACTGGCTTTTTATTTCTCCACTTAGAATTAGTCTTATAGATTTAAAACATCCACCTATCCCCAACATGTCTACAATCTACATATCTTAGCGTAGGTTTTAATTTAGGACTTTCATATCCAGGTATAATTTAAAGTGAATTCAATTCTGCATTCTCTTTCTGTGAAAGACACTTAATCTTTCTGCCAGTTCTCTGATTCACCTCTTTTGTGAGCTTGTAAAATGCAATATTTCAAGACCTTTCTAATATTCAGTGTGGCTTGCATAACACAGTCACATTCCAGCTTTCTGGGTTGTGTGAGAGCCTGTAGTTATGGTCATAAGTCACTGAGATCATACTTGGAGGCATCATATGACCAGATCCAAAGTTAGAACTGTTTTTTACGATGGTTGTTAAGTAACCGACTGTTGTTAAGTGAATCCATTTTCTTCAATGGTGGTTGTTTTTTTCCCCAAAAACTGAAAATAAATGCTGGAAACTGGCAAAAAAAAACACCCATTAGGGAAATGATAAGTGTCCTAAAAACTCTTAAGTCATCTGCAGCGGGCAAAGAATGTCAAACGACTCCTATCATCCCTGCCCTTTTCAAGGTGAAAGCCCATAGTGAGCTATACAAATGATATAACTTAGAGTGCTTCTATCAACTTCTCTCAATGATGCCTTCTTACTGTTAAACATGTAGTAAGCTGTGAATCCCTTGGCTCAAATCACAATCTTTCCCAAGCGTAGTTGGAAATTCTGGATGCTATAATCCAGGAATCATATCTCATGGAAATTGGGTTGGGAAAGATTACATTAGATGGACATGGGACATAGGCCAGCTACATCAAGGAGCAATGCCATAGTCTGCTATTCTTGGAAGTCATAGCAAGGGAAGGGAGCTATTATATACCCTTGACCAAAGATCGATGAACTCCTTCTATCTGAGATCCTTGTCCTCTTCCACTGAGCATGCACCTTCAGGAGGGATAAACATAGAGCCAGATCAACTGAATCAATCCTAGCAATCAATGAGGTGACAGATGCTGCAGCCAAATTACTCTCACCTCTATGGTTTGGAGGATATAATTATTGTGCAGACCTCTTGTAAAGACTACTGAGATAATGTACCTGAGATCCTTTCTAAGTAGAATCTTACTAATGTTCTATGGGGAAGTTGGTGCTTAGCATAATGGAAAGCGCCCCAGTGATGTTACCAACTGTCAGAGGGAGCAGTTTAGTTAATTTCCCAAGTGAAACCACCTCTGAAAATGCCCTGCATCTATATCAAATTGTTTATAGATGGTAAAAAAATGGATATATACATCCCCACTACAACGGTTAAGTAGAAGGTCAGCAACACAAGTAGAGATCAAAGATACTGTAACTATGTTTCTGACCTCTTAAATTAGATCCATATGGCTATCCTCTGAATGTACGTCAAGAAAGAAGGAAGGAGTTATTTACAATTATATTCAAGTTAAGCATGCTAGGTTTTTTTTTCAAAATAAAGGGTTCATAGCATGTCCAGTTTTCTTTATGAGTGAACAATTGAAAATAGCTTTGTCTTAAAGATCAGCTTTAAAAATTCAGTTTCTGATACTTTTGTGGAAAGCCAAGCATGTTTACGCCTACGCAACAAAGCCCATCTATCTTTTCCATGGTCTGAATGGTAGAAGATAGTGCAGATTTTTCCTTTTGAAGGTCCTGAAATGTTTCTGGAAGAAAGGCTGCAGTTTGATTCGATTTGATTTGATTTTAGTTACTGTAGGTTATGGCCAAAGAGCTACTCAGCTTTAACAAAGCTGTTCCTTAAATCCTAAACAAGGCAGCCCAGTCAATTCCCTGGAATCCATAGCACAGAGGGCGTAATCAAATCAAATTCATCTGTGCTTAGGGCTTATCTCTTCCCACTATATGCAGTTATTTTAAGCTGCTCAGGAAGCAGTACTGCCTTTTCATCTCTTTTTATTGTGCGTGGGATTTTTGTCTCTCGCTTGACTCACTTCTTCCAAGTTTCATGATGTAAGATACTGCTTTTCTTCTGAAACTGGACAATCAGCAGTGTTTGGTACTTGCTGAAAGAGGAAATATGACATGCCAATTGTGCTTATTCCGTCTACCCTCTGACACTTCAAAACCATAGATGTTAATCCATTACCCTGCAGCCCAAAGAACAGAATAGGAGGGAGCAGGATCAGCACAAGCAGCAGAATGGTATATGGCAAATCACACCAGGGGGCACAGTTTTTTCCCCCCTGCTATTCTCCATGCTCACTCCTCCTTTCCACACACTGTTTAGATTTAGCGCTATAGGTCAAGTCAGTCTTATGGAAAGTTATGCTGTGAAATATATCCTGAGTAGACTCATTTTGTAGAACATTCCAGTGGCTATTTCAGCCTCCTCCCCCCCGCTCCCAATATGGCACCTGCCAGATTGTCAGGAATGCAGTTCATATGGCTGGCAGGAAATTCTGAAAGTTCAGTCCAAACATCTGGAGGGTCCAGCTTGGAAAAGGTTAGTCTACTGTATCACATTTCCAAAAGAAAGTCTGCTTAATTTCAACACATCACCATTGTAATCTGGACATAATTCCTTAGGCAAATTTATTGGGTTGTAAATATAAGTTGAATAGTTCAGACTGTATTATTATGTACTAAAGTGGCTGTGGGATTGTCCTGACCGATATCCAACTGTCTATTTGGCCGATATACAACATAGGGTTGCCATGCATTCAGCTATGTAGGAGATTTGCAATGGCACAGCAAATATGTATTGATTGGGCATATGCTTGAGCAACAGAAACAGATAAGCCTTTCCAATTGCTCGTTATATTTTCAAGGGCTGCTTTTATTATCCTCCAAAAAGCTATATAGAATAACGCTCAGGTCTGTTCTGTCCAGGGAGCTCATTGGATAATTTTGAGCCAATCACTATCTTAGAGGCAGACTGTTGTGAGGATAACATTGGAAGAGGGAATACTGTTACATTACTTGGAGCTAGCTCTATTCATGGTTTATTTAATCTAAAGGGGTTTGAACCTGACATTTCTTTTTCAAATGTGTACACATTTTCAGGTGATTTCAGAGATGGAAAGAATATGTCATGACTCAAAGATATTAGTGTTGTTTTTCTAAATCCTCATATTTTCACCTGTCTGTTTACTTTTATCATCCATAGGGCTGAATGGGTCTCACAAACTGCTCCATTTTGGTTTATTGAGGGGGAAAAAATGACAAGCTGCCAATTCAGAAAGGTTTTCCCTCTTTGTGTCATCTGATTCAGAGAGACTTCTAACTTCTGCCCTTTAAACGAGCAGCAAAAATATTGGCACTTAGCTATATCCCCCAAGGGTGGATGTTTATTTCTGGACAGAGATAGAGAGAGCTGTTGCACGAAAGCATGGATGATGGGATATCTGAGCTATTTGAACAGTCCAGAGTATATTTTATTTCCATTTTATATTTTTTTTTATTGTAATCTAAAACAGCCTTTTAAGAAAACCTTGCCAATAACCATTTTTTCCCACTCTCATTTTTAAAATAGACAGTGCCTCTTTAAAAAATAAAAAAGACTATAGTATGGACTGTCTTCTTGAGACATCTGGAGAGCTACAGGGGAGACGTGACTCAGCTAAAGCATCATTAACTTATTATAGATAGCTATAATCTCAGTCTGATACCTGCAGGAGAATCATGGAGAAGCTGGGGAAGTAATTGGAGAGTGGAGACCTCCAAGGTCAACTGTTCTATTCCAGTTGGAATATAGTAATTCAGAGCTGTACTAGCAGGAAATACACATTGAAATCTTTTCTCATGAAGATCACTCCATAGAAATTTTATAAATTTGAAACTTAAATGTGTTAAAACTGACAAATTTTAATCCAGAGAATAGCCAAATTCACCAGTATTACACTCTGCCAATGACAGGATATGTATGATGAGCAGTGCTATGAGTTATTCCTAGTGCACTCCATTGCATGAAGCCGTAACCAAATGGATTTTTCATGAAAGCAGATCAGGTTTCAATCTGTCGTTAATTGGATTCAGACAGACATAAAGAACTCATATTCAGCCCAAGCACACATATTCCTCTAAGCACTTCCACAGAACCACCATTTTTTCTCTCTATCTTGTCAAACAACTTATTTCCACAAATTTCCTTACCAGTAGCTGCTGAGGAGCTTCATATTTGGACCAACAACCAATCCAGCTGTCAAAGAATTAGTTTTTTAACCAGCATATATTCCAATCATTTTTATCATGATTGGAATACAGCAGGGGTGTCAAACTCAAGGCATGCGGGCCGCTTCCGGCCCATGAGGTGCTTAGATCTTCCCTAGAAACAGTGAAGGACTGGCCTGCGGTGCCTCTGCCAGCAAAAATGGGCTCCCAACTCAGTTTTTGGCTGTGACAGCCTCCTGCAACCCTCTGCCAATGAAAATGGAGTGCAGGTGGCCCTCCCGAGCTCTGTTTTCACAGGCAGAGTGCTCAGGCCACCACAGGTGCCAACACAAGTGACGTTCTGGAGCAGTAGCTGAACTAGAAGTTAATCAGCTGAATTGCAGAAAATCTCCCCAAGACTAATGGCATTATGGGAACACAAATGTGACACCGGTTCCAGATCTGTTCAGTCCATGTCCTTTGCATTTGTATGATGTCAGGATTTCAATTTCTGGACTTCAGGACAGTGTTTTTCTTGGATAAATGTTGTTGCTGGAAACTGCAGTTAATGCAAAATATGAATGTTAATAATCAGCATATTATGGAAAATATAGTTCCTTTTTCTAGAGCTAAACAGGTAAAAGCCAATGTTACTCATATATAGGCAGGGGTGGGCTGCTGGGGTTTGCAGGGGTTTGGGAGAACTCTAGCTAAGATTCTGTGCAGTTCGGAGAACCCTCAAATCCCACTCCTGGCTGGTCCCGCCTACCCCGCCGTGCCCCTCCCAGGAATCCCAACACGGCCCATTTTGGATGCAGGTAAGTGCAGGGTGTGCATGGAGGCTTGGGAAGGGTGAGAAACAGGCCTGCCAGAAATTCGGGGAAACTTCAAGGAAAGCCTCCGGAGCCCAGGGAGGGCAAAAATTCCCCCTCTCTGCCGTGGTGCAGGAGGCTGACTAGGCTATGCCCACCATGGCCATGCCTACCCAGCAACCAGGCAAAGAACCCCTTGCTAAAGTTTTTGAAGCCCACCTCTGTATATAGGGTATAACAGAGCAAACACTCTACCCACATACATTGGGATACCCATGAACATTTTGTCTTTAGAATTCTTTATTGGCCAAGTGTGATTGGACACACAAGGAATTTGTCTTGGTGCATACGCTCTCGTACATAAAAGAAAAGATACATTCGGTATGAGTCATAGGGTACAACACTTAATGATAGTCATAGGGAACAAATAAGC
>JANHFM010003996.1:44589-58632 GCA_032468115.1 Grayia smithii
TATGTACACCATGAGAGTATGCACCAAGACAAATTCCTTGTGTGTCCAATCACACTTGGCCAATAAAGAATTCTATTTAGAGTTCCATTATCCAATAGAAGAACTTAATACTGTACTGCTACCACATAAAAATATTTAGCCTACTTCTTGGTGCAGACAGTAACAGGATTGATTATTGAACTGGTTGTATGTTGTCCTAGTCAATCACCCAATTGCAGGCAGCTAACATATTAATAAATAGAAGCAGTAAACAAGAGCTTATTGGATATTCCCAATGGTAATACTGCACATTGGGGGGAAAATGACCAGCTGAAAAACAATTATAGCAGTCAGAATAGAGAAGGAACAGTGAGCAATATGCAGCAGGCTGGGAGCATTCTAGAGCACATCAGCAGTGCTTTGCTGCATGCAGTGGAGGATGGTCAGGGATAAGATCTACAACAAATCTGAGTTACTCTCCAGGAGCAGGAGGGCTACTAACAATTTGAGGAGCTTTTAAAGAACTCCATGCAGCATTGGTTCCCTATCACACATGCAGCATGCATCAAAAGGAGGCCTGACTTGCACGAGCATGTGCATGACCACACCCGAGGACACCATCATTTGGAATTACCCACCACTGCAATGTGCATAATAAGGCTGATGTACATGTGGCTTTGGGAACTTTAACATGAGATTCTGCATATTGCAGTATCTGACTGATATTGCTTTTGTCCCTGCCTTATTTGATGACCCTTTGTTTCGCCTTCATTTCTCTCATAGCTTTTTAAAAATTTCTTAATTAAACAGTCCTTCGCAGGGGTTTGATTCTCCTGCCCCAAGGTGAACATTTCTCTGTTCATTTTTGTATAGCAGCACAGTGAATGTAGCAGATCTTGTGGTCTGTGTGCAAATCTCACAGAATTCAGTTCCCGGTGGGACCTAAGAGCAACTGGGGATTTTTCTATGGTGGGGGAGGGGTGGTACTCCTTGATTGTAATCATTCGTTTAGTGACCATCTGAAGTTACAACAGCACTGAAAAATGTGAATTTTTAAAAGTTGAACTTAATTGGAGGGCATGTATGCTTATAAAATATATTTTGGAAGTAGTTATAGTAGCATGATAAAAGTTTACCGTGGCTTATGGGGAAAAGCATGTGTCACTTACTTATAGGCTCCTGCATATCCAGCATAAGCATCATTCAAGTCACAGGTTCCGCTTTTGCAAGCACGACACATATTTTGTACATTTTTGAGACCTGGGACACAACCGGCTGCAAAAAATCTGCCTACAGCTGTAAAAAGAAATCAGATGGGTAAGTCTTTGACAGTCCTTTATTAGTACGATAAAGGTAGTAGGTCCTTTATATTATTAAATTGCATTCTTCAAGTTTGGTTCAGAATTGGATCGACCGTACTTTGCCTCACATGGCATGCTTATTATATTCAAGGGTGACAGGGGCATATTTTCCTTCAAAGGAAGTACCGGTAGTTAGTAAACAATCTCAGATCAGAAGATTCCAGATTCCCCTGTGATGTCAAAAATTTGCTGGATCATAAATCTCACATAGTATATGTTACTTATGGACAGCAGCTGCATACCAGTTGAGAAAGTATGAACCCTACAAGGTCATATAAGTAGACACACTTCTTCTATCCTACTCCATAACTAATAAAGTAATAAAATGTAAGGGAATAAAAATATTGTTTTATATATGGAACATTTTACTGTAGCTGTGTTTATATGAAAAGAATATACAGAGAAGCAAAGGGGAAAAAAGAAAACATGAAGAAATATTCCTATTCTTAAATGCACATACACATCACACAGGTTTTTTTGGAGTAAGCAGCTTTGTAGAGTACAAAAAAGAAGGTAATAAATAATATACCAAAGAAATTAAATACATAAGATAAAGAAAGAGAAGTGTATATAAAACCATTTTATATTCATACCATTCATTCAACCTTTCAACATAACCATATATTTCTATCCTTGCAAACTACTCTTTCTCTATCACATTCATCACTACTGGTACTTCATGTGTTGATTTTTATTTTGGGGAAATCAAAAGATTATACAAAAACCCTCAACTTCATGATACCACTTATGATCATTCACATGGAGGGTACACTTTTATAAAGTTTTAATGGCGCCAGACTTATTCTCTGATAACTTGACTATCCTTTTCTGCTCTGCTCTTCAGTGTGTGATCATTTGCCTTTATTTATTACCATTTCTGCATTCTCAGATCCTCCTGCAGATCCTCCTCCTGTCTTAATGGAAGTATTGCCCTTACTGAGAGGCTTTTTGCAATTTCATAAATTTAAGCACGATGCTTTCTCTAAAATTATTTCCATTATGAATACAGCTGTAAAATCTCTGAGGAATTGTTCAAAAAAAAAAAAAGAACTAGTTTGACCAGGAATACAGACTTATGATATAAGCTTGCAAAAACATCAAACTAGAGTTAAAGGGAATAGAACTGAAACTTAAGTTCCATTTTTGATATAATTCTATTGTCAATATGAGCACTTGCTAAAAGCCCCCAAAAATTCTGTTATGCAAGAACTAATAGAGAGAGACAGATTTTTATGTTGTACAAAAAAAAAAAATCACAGACGTTTTTGGTGTCATTTGTATACATGTGTGCAATCCCATCACAGTTGCCCATATTCCACACTAAGATAGCATTCTACTCTTTCTTGTCCATCAACAATAGTTCCCAACATGAATTAATCCAAAAATACCCACTACCTAAATTAGTTTTATTTCCAGAGTGGCCTTTACCCTCAGCCTGAAAATGCTGATTGAAGCCATGACATTAGGAAAACCTTCTGTGCTTGTGAAGTAAATAGTCATTGTTCATCCCCTCTTTTTTTTTCTAGTTTTTTTTCCCCAGAAATTTATCAGGGTGGTTGTTTTGGGGAGAATGGGAGAAGGAATGTGTGTAGGATATATCCTCTACCTTGAGTTATTTATAAAAATAATAAATATGGATATAGATGATAAACAAATAGAGCTATATAGATTTTTCTTACCACTTTCTACAGGTTCTGATTCAGTTCCATCCCACTGTATCAAATTCTTAGCCACAAGAGTTCCTACTGGGATGAGCCAGCCTGCAGATCTTTTAAAACCAGTGTGACAAGATCTCTTCCCGCTGAGGCCTTCAAGTGAAGAAATAGTTCCTCTCTTCGTAACAGCAATGGCATGATAACTAGTAGTAGTTACTGATAAGGAGAGAAGGAAAAATCAAATGTAGGTTATAGCAATAGTCTCTGTATTTCCAATAAATTTGTTTAAGAAACAATTTGTAGCAAAGTGAGCAAACTTCATTATTATGTAATATCCTTATACTATAGAGGAAACAGAAAAATACATATTTAGGAGTGGGCTTGCCAATGTACTTCTATTATAAGTGCTTGTAATGTTAACGGCTGAAACTGTATGTATGTATACATTTGTATACATGAATTAAATAAATTAAAAACTAAAGCACCATGACTGTGTTAAGGTGAAATTGATTACAGCAAATGTAAAACACAAGACTGTATCTTGAAAAGGAGGAAGGACACGCTTTCTCTTTTGATCAGTCCAGTTGGGAGCTCTGGTAAATGTGATCCAAAGAAAACATCAGGCCATCATCATAACTAAAGGAGAGGAAGGAGTTGAAATTCTGAAAGGGAATTTCTGAAACTGACTTGGTTTCCAGATGTTTGTGTGCAGGAGTCTGGCAGACTAAGGCTGAAGAGCAGAAAAACCTTGAGCATGTTAAATTATCCTAGCACTACATCCTTGGATCCCAAATCCAAAACTCATCTTAAATACATCTGGAGCCTCCAGGAATCAATACCAAGCAGTGTTTCTCAAACTTGACAACTTGAAAATATATGGGCTTCAACTCCCAGAATTCCCAGGCCTGTCTGGAGAATTCTAGGAATTAAGTCCATACCTCTTCAAGTTGTCAAGTTTGATTAGACTGGAATATAAACTTGGCATGCAACAAATCCCCAAATCCAGTCCTTGATGGCTGAATTTGAGTGAATTTCCAAGTGGATTCTGCATGGTGAGCTATAGCAACCCATATATCTAGTTTAATTCATATTAGCAACTTTATCTTTATTTTGTTATCAAATTCATAAGGCCACTCAAAACTGTGGTTGGCAAATACCAGCAACAGTAAAAATCCAAGCCAAAATCCTCTTATTAAAAACACAAAATATCTATGCTGCAGGGATGAAATCCAGCAGGCTCTAACAGGTTCTGGAGAACCGGTAGCAGAAATTTTGATTAGTTCAGAGAACCAGCAAATTCCACCTCTGTCGGGCCCCAGAGTGGGGGGGGAGGGAAATGGAGATTTTGTAGTATCCTTCCCCTGCAACGTCCACCAAGCCATACCCACAGAACCAGTAGGGAAAAATACTGAATTTCACTCCTGCTATGCTGTACATCTGCCCCAGAACTCCCAAATTACTAGCCAGGTTTTCATGTCTTTCTGAAAGGCAGTATGGTTGGAGTTATCCATACTCAGGGCAGGTCCCATGACAGAGAAGGGTCCATATCATTTCCCCTCCCAATGAGTAACCATTGAATGAATTACGCAGCCTCTTTGCATTTTCAGATCAATTCTATTCAGATTTACCTCCTGAGCCTTTTTGATGAAGTTCAGCTATAACAGGCTTTAGATTATAAGGGTTCAAGCTTGCTTCTAAAATAAGACCAGCATCTAAAGTGATGGCATCTGCTTCTGAGTTCTAAAAAAACATAAAAGTAGGATAATAAGGAGAAAATATTTGTTTGGCATAAAATATATCATGAATACGTGACAGTTATATCTCCTTGTTTCTTCCTAGGTCTGGAAAGTAACATGACTTCCTTTTCTTTCACAACATATTTGCCATGAAGAGTGATAATGCTATCTTGAACAGAGCACTGGGCTTCTAGATCAGTTGATAGTTTCATGGGACTCTTTATTACATGTTGAAGGGAAGGGAGGATTTAATCACATGATCATGGTAGTCTTTTGACTATTTAGACCAGGAATCCCCTACCCCCGGTTGCGGTCCATTACTGGACCATGGTCTATTTGGAATTGGTCTATATAAATAGCTGGTTGGAGTATGTACTTGCACGCAGCTCAACTTGCGCAAGTGGCAGGCCAGTTGGCACTTGCGTGCATGTGTGCCAGCTTGCCACTTACACAAGTTGAGCTGTACACACACACATTGGCCCACTGCTTGTGTGGCCCAGTTTCTTCCTTCCTCCCCAGCTGGGCTGCAAAGGTGAATGCTGATTTAGACAACCCTCTGCAGATTCCCTGTGGTCAGCATTTTATTGATCTAATACAGGGGTCCCAACCCCCCAACCCCCAGTCCATGGAGAAGCATCGGTCCAGGGCATGCCAGAAACCAAGCCTCACAAACAAGTGAAACCCCATCCAAGGGATGCAGATAGTATGCAAAACCACATTCCCTCTCGTCCATGGAAAAATCTCTCTCCATGGAAACAGTCCCTGGTGCCCAAAAGGTTGGGGGGTCTCTGATCTAATAAATAAATAAAATTTGCAAGTAATGAATGACTGTTCTGAAATCTTAAAATTCAATAAATGGACAAAAAAATATTTTATACTGATTGCATCATTTTAGGCTATGTCAGTTTTCCTATCATCCAAACGTATTTTTCCAAATTCTGCTTCCATGTATGAGATTCTATTTTCTACAGTAGTTGCTCCTATCTGGAACCTTCCAAATCAATAATTCTTTGAAGGGGAATTAATAAAATTAAGTTGTTTGAACAATAAATTGAGGAAGTTTCCCAGCTGCCTATCCAGCTGTCAGCAGTCACTTACTTTAATAGCTGTTATGCACTCCAGGTAATCAGTCTTCCTCACACAGATCAGTTCTGGAAAATCCTTGGATTGTTGCTGGGAAAAGCATTCCTGCTTAAGCCTTAGGCATTTTTCCTGCTCTTCATTGGATATTGTGCACCATCTTACAGGAGAAGATGCAAGACACAGAGCTATGAAAAAAATGAAAAGGGTGCAGATAATGTTAATATCACAGATTTTAAGCAAAGATAGATTGCCTGGTTGAAGCTTTTTCAACATACGAAATCAGATCAAGAGGTAATGAGCTGAAGTGGACTGGATTCATTTTTATTGACTGTAGGGATGGAGCTCTGCATCTCTCAGACAAGAATATCTGGACTTGCATTTGGGTTGTCACTTATCGAACAACTTCACTTGTTATTTAGAATCCATTTTTATATGCAAGGTTAGCTATATTACTAATTTCGTAGAATGAGAAGCAGAATAGATTTTATATATAGAAATGTATCTTTTCTAGTTTCTAAAAGGTAGTTCAAAGGTAGTTTGAAGATTTGTCAGCAGACATTCCTAAAATCCAGGTAAATCCAAATTTCAGTTTAAGATCACATAGGAAGAGGAGATACAGAGAAAGAACATTAATAAACCAAATTAACTAGAAATAAAATTGTGGATACTGAATTTCTAAATAGATAACATTACAATTACATCATCATTATAAAAATTGATAATCTGTCAAGTTGATTAGCATGCTAAGTGATAGAAAAATATTTGCACTTTTTAACAATATATTACAGATCAATTACTAAGAAAAATTGTATATTGGTAGTTTGCAAAATAATTTAGAAAATGTTTTTGGGCTTCAAGAAGGGATATGAAACAGTCATTAAAAGCAATTTAAATGCAATTAAGATTGAACACAGACCAAAAACTTTCCAAAAAGTAAAATTGGCAGCCAAACATTAGACAACAACAATATTGAGCAGAACAAGAATGTTCTTATTATCACATAGAAACTAATCAGTGCAGAAAATAATCCCCACACTGCTACAGAAAAGGCTGGGTCACACATTTTCATCTAAATTCTCTAATTCAGGGGATCTCCAATCCCAGGGCCATGGCCCACTACTAGGCCATGGCCTATTCACAACCAGGCTGCGCAAGCAGTGGGCTGGTGTGCACATGCGCATGTAACTCAAGTTGCAAAAGTTGACCTATCCATGCATGTGTATGTGCACCACCCTGCCACTCACACAAGTTGAGCTGTGTATGCAAGCGCGTGTTGTATACCAGCTGCTGCTCAAAGGACCTAGTTCCCCTCCTCTCCCCGCTGGGCCGTCAAGCCGCAAAGGTTGGAAATCACTGCTCTAATTGATGAGACCTATAACAGGAACTCATACCAAGATCTATGGCAGGTGCATAAGTAAGGATGTGGCTTTTTCACTGTCCTGATCCTAAACAATTAAGAACTTTATGTTAAGAACCAATATATTAAAACTGGACCCAGAAATGCATTTGATGCCTGTTCAACTAATAGAGGATAAGTTTGAAATAGTCTATAAAGGGCATAGCAGCAGGCAAATTAACTGTACTCTTTTGTACAGCTTTATCAAATGACCATCAAAGCATCTCTCTTGTTTATTTGTTTGTTTATTTTTTTGTTTATCAAATTTTATGATTGATTATCTCAGTTTCAGAGTGACTCTGGGCATGACAGGATTTTATTTGCTGATCAAGATAACCTTGATTTAATCAATTCTGGATTTTTTCCCCACCATTTCTTAAATAGCAATAGCATTTACTTATATACCACTTCATAGTGCTTTACAGCCTCTCTAAGTGGTTTACAGATTGCCCCCAACAATCTGGATCCTCATTTTACCAACCTCAGAAGGATGGAAAGCTGAGTCAACCTTGATTCGGTGAGGATCGAACCCTTGACAGTCAGCAGAATTAACCTGCAATACTGCATTCTAACCACTGCACCACCACAGCTCCTAAATAGTGGCAGTGCTGCTCCACGAGCTCTTCTACTAGTCTCACAGAAATCTTGAAAAGAAACTAGATAACTCATGATACATTGGGTCATCAATTCAGATATTTTTCCATACATAACAAAGAAAGACTGAGTGGCTGTGGATGCCGGCACCTTGTGTTCTAGAGGTCCCATCATTTTTGATGTGGGGGGAGGTACTCGCTCCCTCTGAAAGGGCCCGCAACTTGGGTGTCCTCCTGGATTCCCAGATGTCTTTAGAAGACCATTTGACAGCTGTGACCAGGGGGGCTTTTGCCCAGGTTTCCTGGTGCACCAGTTGCGCTCTTTCCTAGACCGAGATGCCCTTTGTACAGTCACTCATGCCCTGGTCACCTCACGATTGGATTACTGCAACTCCCTCTACATGGGGCTGCCCTTGAGATGCACCCAGAGGCTCCAACTGGTCCAGAATGCGGCCACGCGGGTTGTCACGGGAGCTCCCCGTTACTCCCATATAACACCTCTCCTGCGCAAGCTGCACTGGCTACCGGTGGGCCTGTGGATCCACTTCAAGGTGCTGGTACTTACCTATAAAGCCCTTCATGGCTTAGGTCCGGGATATTTGCAGGACCATCTCCTGCCTTCCTCCCACCATCCCATACACTCACATAGGGCTGCCCTCCTCAGGGTGCCATCGACCAGACAATGTCAGCTGGCGACACCCAGGGATAGAGCGTTCTCTGTGGGCGCACCTACCCTCTGGAATGGCTTACCCACCGAGCTCCGGAAGGCGCCCGATCTCTGCTCGTTCTGTCGTGACCTAAAGACTTGGCTGTTCCAACAGATGGGCTGATGCTGTTTCTGGGTTTTTATTATTTATTATTTCAGATTTTAAGTGGGTTTTAAATTGCATTTTAAGTACTATTTTAACTGTTTTTATATGTTTTATTTGTTGTTCACCGCCCTGAGTCCCTCGGGAGAATTTTTTATATCTATCTCTATCTATTTCTATATCTAGCTATCTCTCTGTCTATACACACACACATACACAAATGCACTTATATAAGTATATAAAAATTTGGAAACTGCTCATCTCATTTACAAAATAACTTGTTTAATAATGGTCCAAAGCCAGTTATTAAAACAGCAGTAAATCTGGTACAATAAATAAATGAATACAATTACAATTTTGAAATGTTCACTTTTCATTATTACTTGTGAAAAAGGGTACCATACAATTTCTGAATGCTACAGCTATTGATAATAGAACCGGTTTGGTGTATTGGAGAAGGGACCAGGTTAGAAACTAAGCAGCTGTGAGTTTTGGTCCTGCCTGAGTGGCCTTCTGTCTCAGCCCTAGGAAGGAGATAATAGCAAAACCACTTTGAAAAAGCTTGCCAAGAAAACTAGAGTTCAGGCAGTCACCTGGAGACAACAAACTTGAAAGCACACACAAAAGCACCATTGATAAGATTTTTTTGCAACATTTCTAGGTTTCTGACAATTAGTCACATCAAAGGAGAGAGAAGAGGACATGTCACAAGCCATGGATGCCCACTATTCTCTAGCTCCCAATTTCCTACAACCATCCTTCAAAGTGCTAATGACCAAATGACTGCAAAGAATATACTAACCTTTTCTGGACCAAGTGCCCAAGGGGTGCACCTGAACCCCCAAAATGCAATGCGTGTGCGGCCCCATGCATGTGCCCACTCTCCTGCACAGGCACCCGCTGCCCCTCCGTGCGCACGTGGCCCTCTGCATGCGCCTTGCACATGCATGCACCCTCCATATGTGCCCCTCCCCCTGCACATGTAGAGCAGAGACCCCAAAACCAGCTGGCCTGTGGGAGGTGCATGCACATGCACAGCAGAGCTGAACTGGGTGACGGCTCACATGCCATCAGAGAGGTGCTGGCACACATGCCATAGGTTTGCCATCACGGGAATATAGTCCTTTTATTCCTCACCATTCAGTCAAAACTGAAGAAGATTCTTGAACGAGAAGTGAAACACTTTCAAAGAACATTTAAAAGGCAACTGGACTTTCTTGGTCGTCCCCCTCCCCCCCTTTGGAACAAAGGAAAATTATACCAGCTTACTGTACACAGCATTTCCTGTTACATTGCTTCTGAAGATGCTTCTGGGCTTCAACACATCTGCTGCAAAGACATCACTTCCAAATCTGTCAAAAATGTTGCAGTGGCGCATCAGACAGTTGTTCAAAGTTTAACCAACCATGCCCTTTTCCAGAAAACTTCATTCTACTCACTCCAACTTATTCAGCTTGGTTGGTCTTCATGCTCTGGGCTTTTTGTGTGTGTGTGGGTTAATAAATAAAATTTTGCAAATCTTGATCAATGATGATTATATGCCATCGTGTTGTTGTCTCTTAGCAACCACATAGATTTTCTCCCTAACCTGGTTTTTTTTGTCTTAAAATAATATACCCATCCTCACTGTAACCAAGTCCCTCTTCCTTTTCTTTCCTTTTGCCAAATCTTAGTAAATTTAGAAATACCACCTTCATATTTTCAACATTTTCATCTTTTAATTTTTAAATTAGTTAAAATTAATTTTAATTTTTTTTTAAACAAATAAATTTTTTATTGGTATTTACAGATTAAAACAAAAATATTGACAAATCAAGACAGACATAAACTACATATTCTAAACATCAAGAAAACAAAAAGGACGACTGATGAGCATTCCAGCTCGTCTCATGTTTATCTACAGATCATTCTAACTTATTCATTTTAAATATTTTATCATAATCAACGAATACTCAGATCCTTTATAATAACAAATATAATGGTTCCTCTGTTTTGTATGTCATACAGATTCTTTAAACTACAGCATCCATCATGCCCAGCCAGGTTGATCAAGACTGAAAAACCGTGCCAGATTATGAGAGGCTCTCTATTTATATTGGCGAATAAATGGCATTTGTGCCTTCCAGCTAAATCCAACTCCCATCTACCTCTGAAAGATTTATAATCTAAAACCTTTGGCCAGAACAGACCAATGAATTTGATCAAGCAAAGTGTAGCATTAATCTTTTACAATTAATTTTTGGACAAAGTGCTAGACAAGTCTTTGCTGATTTCTTCTGTAAGAAAGAGAGGCTTGAAATCATTTATCCAGTTTCACAGTCTGATAAATGGAGACTGGTAGCTGAATTCGATACAAAATAAACAATAATAGCTGAGTTAGGAAAGGTACTAAATCAAAAGATACTAAATCAAAATAAAGTTTTGATTTGTGGGGCATAGCATGTTGAATGAACCAAACCAAAATTTATTTGACAAATTTCAGTTTTGCAGACTGTTTCTTAGCATGATATATCAACCCAGTTCATGGTGCTCTTCTCTTATATCTTATATCTAACCATCTCCATAGTTACAGTTGATCGGTGTATTATATATTATTATTCATTTTATATCAGAAACTATATTCTTCGGCTTCAGCCTTTTACTCCACTCTTCCTCAGCCAGGTTGTCAAAATTACAAACAACAGTTTCAGTGGACTTCAGCCTGGGGATGTTTGTGAAATAAACCTTCTTGAAATCAAAAATTAAATTATATTAAGAAGGAAGAAGCTTAAAAAGCTTAAGCAGTGAAAAGTTCTTGGACTTGTTAATTTATATTGATTATACCTACTCATTTTGTACTGAATATTTTGATTATTACTATGCTTAATTAGTAAGATGCTATAGTCTGTATATTTTATTTATTACATTTATAAGTATTATACTCATACAATGCATATAGTCATGACTAGTATTATCATACAAAGTAACTTGTGTTGATGTAGCTGCAGGAATGTTCTCCTACATGTGGTAAGCCAAACATCATACAGTAGTATTGCCTGTCATTGGCTCATTCTAAGAAGTTACTTCCCAAAATCAATAGATTTTAGAATTTTGTGCTGTCCAAAATGCTTTATCATAGCAGCGTTGTTGGACTTTTCTGCTAGGATTGGCAGCTTCTCCTCCATTTGTTTAATTGATTTATTTTAATTTGATACCTTGTTTTGAATGCATTAATTCTCTAAGTCACCTAGAGTCCAGCTGGTATCTGGCAGATGGATAAATTTCATAAGCAAATACAATAAATAATAAAGATTAAAAATAGCTTCTCTATGGCTGCAAAGAAAGCAAAAGGTCAATTTTTCCTGAGCTGGAGCAAATGTACTTGTTTACTGTTAGTTTATTTATTTATTTATATCCCACCTTTATTGTTTTTACAAATAACTCAAGGCAGTGAACGTATCCAACACAACTGTCTCCTCATATTTTCCCCATAACAACAACCCTGTGCGTGAGTTGGGCAGAGACAGAGTGATAGCTCAAAGTCACCCAGTTGGATTTCATGACTAAAGTGGGACTAGAACTCAAGGTCTCTGGCTTTTTATCCTAGCGACTTAATCACTAGACCAATGACATGCAAGATTATTAGGGGACTGGAGGCTAAAACATATGAAGAACAGTTGCTGGAATTGAGTATGTCTAGTTGAATGAAAAGAAGGACTAGGGGTGACATGATAGCCCGGTTCCAATATCTCAGAGGTTGCCACAAAGAAGAGGGTGTCCACCTATTCTCCAAAGCACCTGAAGACAGGAGAAGAAGCAATGGCTGAAAACCAGTGGTGGGTTTCTACAAGTTCACCCTGGTTCAAGCAAGTGGCAGTAGTAGTGGCAGTGGGAGGCTCCACCCACCCACCCAGACGTCATCACGGATGCTCAGCGCATGCGCAGAAGCGCCATGTGTGAGCAAAGCAAGTGCGTGCACGCATCCGCCTCTGATTCCGAACTGTAGTGAAGGTAGCAGGAACCCACTACTGACGGAAACTAATCAAAGAGAGAAGCAACCTAGAACTAAAGAGAAATATCCTGACAGTGAGAACAATAAACCAGTGGAAGGGCTTTCCTTCAGAAGTTGGGGGTGCTCCATCACTGGTGGTTTTCAAGAAGAGATTGGACAGACATTTGTCCAGAATGATATGGGGTCTCCCACCTAATCAGGAGGTTGAAGTAGAAGACTTCCAAGGTCCCTTCCAATGCTGTTTTTCTGTTCTGTTATTCAAAATGGTCTTCCTATTTTATTCACCCAACAACTGCATGGTTAGATTAACAGATCATAGTTCAAGATTCAAAAGAGCTCCACCACAGATTTTGTTCAGAGCTTAATAGCATGATCTGCCAATAGAGACTCCATTTTGGCAGAGAGAACAGTAGTACATGGTGGATGTAGCATCTAAAAATGCTACTAATTATAGATATGCACATATGAGGAAAATGCTCATTGTTCAAGGATTTCTCTGATGTACTTGAAGCATAAAATCCTCTGTCGATGTTAAGCTTTAATCCAGAAGAAAACAAATGTGATGGGATGCATACCTAGAGAAGCAGCAAAAAAGAATTTTGGCAGCACAGAACTTTTCCAAGGAGGACACAATATATTCCATCAGAGAGAGAAGCCCTAAGGGAGGGGCAAAGAAGTTCAGGGAAGCTACATCCTGGAATCAGGATGTACTGTATCTAATAGGTTAGAAGATTACGGCTTTAGTTTGGCAAAATTCTGTCCATTAGGGATAAGCAAGTAAAGAACTGGACTCAATTGGATTTTGCGGTGTCGTTCTTGGGCTTGGGCCTGACAATATATCCCTGTTGACCCTGTTTACCAGGGGTGGGTTCTACTTACCATTACTACCGGTTCTCTTCATGCACGTGCTTTGCATTTGTGCCAAACGCGCGCTCCATGCATGTGCACTAAAAGAACTCGAAACAAGCACTCTGCGCATGCGTAGAGCAGAAAAACATAAGTACGGGTGCGCGGGTGGGCCCAGCTCCCGGCCACAGAGAACCGGTTCAGTGACGTCACACTGTCACTGCTACCGGATCGAGCAAACTGGGATGACCCAGGAGTAACCCACCACTGCTGTTGACACTGATAGGAATTAGAACTTATTTTGAAGAATTGGCTTGTACTGTCAGTGAACTTCAAATCTAAGGTGTGATCTGAAGTCGGTTCTGCCCATCCAACCGCATCACTTCATCACACTGATTGCTGTAGCTGAATGTTTGCCTTGGGATCAATCCATAAAAGCTCAAAATTGCTGTCAGAGAATGGTTAGCAATTCTAGTTAGTCTGCATCTAGATTGTGTCCATTCTAAATACTAATGAGCAGGAAGAATAGAATAGAATAGAATAGAATAGAATAGAATAGAATAGAATAGAATAGAATAGAATAGAATAGAATAG
>JANHFM010003996.1:112233-125467 GCA_032468115.1 Grayia smithii
AGTGGCTCTGGGGCAGCTTTGGAATAGTTTTGATAAGCTATACCAATATAGAGTTTTTATAGATATTACACACAGATTGTAAAATGTGCACCATATAAATAATGAAAGCCACAAGCAGTATGGTATATTAGACTTAGTTTAGGCTCTAAATTTAGGACAGTATGATTCTGCTAGTCTTCTGTAAAGGTTGGGTGAGCCGGTCAACTTAGTCACCCAAATAAAGAGTTTAATATGTAAGGAAAAACATAAAATTAAATAAAAAAGAGTAGGGATAGATTATTAAATCATGTGCAGTAAAACAAGAGGTTCAAGAATAAAAGAATATCGCAGAGGTATGGATTGAATATAAAAGTGAATGACCAGTAGTGAGGAATAAGTTGAAATGATTTTATGATATACAGCAGAGTTCCCCAACCTTTCTGGCTTTGCGAACTGGCAGGTGGGAGAGGGGATGGGTCCATGCAAGCGGCGGGCATGCGTGCACAGCTCCATTTGCACAAGTGGTGCCCAGTGCTCAGACAACTGGAGTGCACATGCTTGCCCACTGCTCACACAAGTGGGGATATGTGCTCTCGTGCTTGCCCACCACTTCCATGGCCCGGTTCCGAATGACTCAAGGAGCAGTTGTGGGTTGTGGCCCAGGGATTGGGGACCTCTGATATACACAGAATAATATGAATGGAATCACAAAACAAATATATGAAGTGAATGGGAAGAAAGTTATATTTTAATGTTTCAAGTCTTTCTCTTGATGCCAGTTCAACCCACAGATCCTCTTATTTCCTACCAGCAGTTTTTCCTATGGGAATCTAAACTTAACACTCCTTATCAGCAAAGATAGTACAAGTCAACACAAAGTATTTGTTTGGGCTTCTGTGTGGAAGACTTGACATTTGTCCAGCCAGCTGGAGGACATGGTTGAATGCAGGCTTGTCACAGCCTTTCTAATAAACTGGGAATCAAATATCCATTTTCTTAAAGAGTTACAGTACCATGAGATTGAGTGGAAAGATCTTTGCAGCTATTTGTAAGATTATTCAAGGGTTTTTAGTTGGGATATAAATAGCTTATATAAAATAACATTTTAGTGGATGATCCAATAAAGAAAGCATTCTGCAAATACAAAGGGCAAAAATGATCCTAACGTAATGTGTCCTATTGCCTTCAGAAGCTGTTCTTCGGAAACATTTAGTGTTCTCTGTGTTGTATGCTAGTAATGAAAATTTTTTAATATTTCAAACAATGTTGTAGAGCAGGGAACCTGTTTACATTGCTAATAGCTAAGCTGAAGACAGATTGATTTACATGTAGCTGCTAAAACATTTCCTACCCCAGCAGTAGATAAAATGGAATCCTGGTATACTCAGTAGTGCATTTGATGAAGGATGCATTTATGACCCTGTTCACTTTTCACAAGCAGAGGTGCCAAAAGATAGAACCATACATCAGCTGTTCAGTTTCTGTTTTCTTTCAAAGCAAATAGCAGACCAGAGTGAAGATGCCATCCAGAATTTAAAAAGTGACAGCAATGTTACAAGTGTAGGAGGTACAGTAATGTTTGAGTGGGCTTGGAAGAGAGATGTCATCTGCTGCTAGTCCTTGAGAACTTGGCTATATTTGCCTATATACTGAAAAGTGTTTTTACCAAAGCCAGAATTGATCTTAGGTCTTCTGTTAATACCAATTTTTCTTCTTCTTAGGAAAAGTTAGGTGGCAGGACTTTGACCAGGATGCTTATGTTGGAGTCACTATGGTCAAAGCTGGTCAAGATCCATACGCCCGCAATAAGTTTAATCAAGTGGAGAGTGATAAACTACGAATGGACAGAAATGTTCAGGATACAAGACATGATCAGTAAGTACCACATATCTTTAGAAATAGTCATCTTGTAACAAATAGTGCCTAAATTGAAAAGTACCCGAACTAGAAAATGAATATTGAGCAGCTCTCAAGAGTTCAGTGGTAGTTAGCTCAGATTGTTTGATCCTATTTATATTTCTGTCATAACATTCTCTGCTGAGTTGCAGTAATTCATAGCACTGAATGACAATTCTAAAAGAATACAAAGCAATTCGAGAATAAATTATACAGTCTGTACTATATCAAGACCTGCTTGATTTAGAATATGCTAGAAAGGCAACACCCTTGTTACTGTGTCAGCACTGGCATCTCAATTATTTCCCTACTTGGCATTATTACGGTATCTAAATCTTGCCTAACTGGGATGCTGTTATGTGCACAACTGAAGATTTAATCCCACCCTTACTGATTTTAATGTCAATGTTAATCTGTTTTCAATCTCTTTGGAGGTTTTGTTTTACTTAACACTTTATAAACATCTGCTAGAAACAAAGTTGGCTTATTAATATTTATTCAAATGAATGTGCAGGATAACTGCCTCACACATAAGGCAAAATCAAGATACGTATTCTTTATTTCTTGGCTCCTTTTTACTTCTCACTATCTGTGATTCTGGAAAGCCCTCCAAATGTGTCTTTTTTTCACAGGCTTGGAGATCCCCTGGCAACAGGGAGCCTGCACATTACTTGGAATACATGGAATATTCCAATGCATTCCCTCTTGTGATCTTGTTGTTTTTTTTAATTTATGTTTAATTGTTTTGATTTGATAAAGAAATAACCACTTGCTGAAATTTAAAAAATACTGGGAACAGGAGAAAAAAATGTAATATCCTTCAATTTTAAATATGGTCTTCAGTGTTTAAATTAGAATTTGTTGTGCAGTTAACAAAAGCATTTGAAAATTGCTTCTATTTCTTATATTAAGGAAGGGTCCAGTGGCTTGGGAAATATTCACCTGCTTTAATTCTGGAATTTTGGGAATGAACAAAAGATATGCCCAAATGAGCCCAAAAGGCTGCTTAATATCTGTATTGAAGACTTCTGCAGCATAAACGTTACAACCTTGTCACTGAGATGAGCTGGACAACCCAGATCGTCAGTCCTTTTGTCTATGAAACTTTTAGGCAGCTTAACGTTTGATGAGCCAAGTCATTTATAAACATTTAGCCTTTGATTTACTTAGCCCTAAATTCCTCTTAGACTGCTAAACTAATTCATTTTGATTAGCTTTACGTGGATCATTTATATTTTTAATGGTAGAATTTTGTTGAACTACATGTTTTTCATTGTTATATCTTGTAAGTTTTCTACCTCTTAAGGAAACAGGATAGCAGACACCTAATAACCTGACTATCTGTTTTAGATCCTGTATCGGCTGAATGCTTTGTGAAACCTTGAATATGTATGTCTTGCCATCAGACAGGGCCTCCTCCCCCAGGATTGATAAAACCTAGTATAGCATGGATTGTAAGTGAAAAACAACATGATGCAGCATATTTCAGCAGTAATTCAGGTTGATAGTTTATTCTCAATAAAGAAAGAAAGCATTCTTAGAAATGCCTACATTTATTAAGCTTTGAGACATTTGCAGAAAATGAGACTTTCCCCTTCAGGCATTCTAAAAGCACATTTAAAATTTTAAAATATAGCAAATAATTACATATGAATGTGATTTTATATATATTTTTTTGGGAAAGAAGAACAATATCTCCATGCTCTGAACAAGCCGTCTTCCTCCCCTTCCAACAACCCATCACCATTATGTCCATCTTCCCGAGCTGATGCCAGCAGTATGTTTCTTTTCTTGGTTGTCGAGCTGAGGACTGTGTGCGCATGCGTCAGGCTCGACACAATAATTGTTCCATTTTATAAACTGAAAGATTGGTACCAAGCTAATATCTTATAAGGATCAGAAACACAGGAATACATGACCAATAATTACATAGTAACTGTCCCATGAATAAATGTCTATGGGGATTCTCAATCATCCAGGTCATGCTTGTCCCAAAGGTGTTTTTCAAAAGGCAACTGGACTTTCTTGGTTTTGTTTCTTGAAAATGTTTTGCTTCTCATCTGAAAAGCTGCTTCAGTTCTGGCTGAATGGTGGGGAATGGAAGAATTTATATTCCTTACCAGTCATTTGGTCATTAGATGAGTGCTAACGAGCTCCAGGCAGAAGAAAAACATCATGGCTTCAAAATCTAAGGGACTGGTTTGGACAAAACTCAACAGCACTTTTTCGTGCGGCTGTTGATAAAAATAGGATCGCCAACATGATTGCCAACGTCTGGTGATGGATATGGAACAAGAAAAAGAAGAAGTTGCCTTTTGAAAAGTGCCTTTGAGACAACCATTAATATGCCTCACACTTGCAAGGTTGCTTAGATCAGCAGTCCCCCAACCTTTTGGGGCATCAGGGACCGGTTCAGTGGCAAGAGATTTTTCCACGGACTGGAGGGGGTGTGATTTTTCTGAATCCGATGGATGGGGCCTCGCTTGTTTGCACAGCCCGGTTTCTGGCATGCTGTGGACCAGTACCAATCCATAGACTGGGAGTTGGGGACCCCTGGCCTAGATCATCTTAGTGACGAGTTTGTAACATTTCTTGTGGTCCTCAAACTAAATATTAAGCAGTCTTCTGGGCTCATTTGAGCACATGGAACCCAGTGTAGTGTTTTTTCAACCTTGGAAGTTTTACAATACTGTATGTGGAATCAACTCCCAGAATCCCCCAGATTAGTGGAAATCCACATATCTTGAAGCTTCCAAAGTTAAAAAAAAACCTGGCCTAGAGAAATGGCGGTTGTTCTTTCTTTCAATCTTTCTGTTCTTGCTCCTTCCCTAGAAGATCTAATGGAAATATCTGAGGTCAGCTCTTAATGAGAACCCCCATGTCAGTGGCCCTACCATTTTAAACCTTTTTGTCCTTCCTTTTAAGGTGTCAACGAAAGCAATGGCGGGTAGACTTACCAGCTACTAGTGTAATCATCACTTTTCACAACGAGGCCCGATCAGCTCTCCTTCGAACTGTTGTCAGGTATTTCTGCAACACTATCTTAAACCACAAGGGGCTACCACAAAGTGGTGATAATTCATAATTTTTCTCAGCGCAATGAACTAGGTGATTATTCTCATCCGATTTCTTTTCTTTTTAGTGTTCTCAAAAAAAGCCCACCACATCTTATTAAGGAAATTATATTAGTAGATGACTACAGCAATGATTGTAAGTACCTTCACAAGGCTGCTATTTAGTGCAATACATGAGATATTATGTTGTTCTGACAAAGGACTATTGGACTTGTAATCCGCACTACTGGAGTTCTCTGAGTTGACTGGGCATATATTCATCTAGGGTCCCAGGTTGCTTTTAGTTTCCAAAGCATTTACTTTCTGGCATCTTTAATGCCATAATCTGCCTTAAGTAGCTGCCTCTTCTACTTTTTCAAGATGAAATTGTCATCATTCAGACTTGCAAAATAGGCTTATGGTGGAAAACTAGAGGAAATTAGATGAGCTTTAGTTCTGAAACTTGGAAACTTTCCAAGGAGGGAAGAGTCTTTGTGACAGTTTCTTGATTCAAGATAAAGAATTGACTGGTTTTTTTTCCCCTTTTTCTAGCTGAGGATGGTGCTTTATTAGGTAAAATTGAGAAAGTAAAGATACTTCGAAATGACCGCCGGGAAGGTGAGCATCCTGTTAGGACTGGAAACAATATAAAGATTAAAACTTTGGTCAAAAGAGCAATTTTCTCTTTCTGCACACATTGAATGTAGAAGAAAATAGATTGCACAATGGGGGCAGGACATTTCATCTGATAGCTATTTTAAATTATGTTTTCCAGCTCACTTTTTTTCCTTAACCAACATCTTCCTGGAAGCCTTTCTTAAATCAACAGTTCCGAAGTGGAGATCTGATTTTTCTAATGACTTTCTTGTACTGCTTGCTCTAAGTTAAAGTGCCTGAAGATTGTTTCTGTTGAAGTCTTCCTAGGTACTTTATATGGGAAAACTTCTGATTGGTTTACCAGTCTTTCTATCAGATTGTTAGGTAGATTAATATCAGAGGGGGAACAATGCAGTAGGCAGTATAGTAAAAATGCAACTGATTGAAAAAAGTAATCAAGCCAAGTATGTGTCCTTGATTTTCAGGTTTGATGCGTTCTCGTGTTCGAGGGGCAGATGCAGCACAAGCAAAAGTGCTGACATTCTTGGATAGTCACTGTGAATGCAACGAGCACTGGCTGGAGCCTCTCCTGGAGAGAGTAGCCGAGGTTAGTTGTGAGAAATAAACTTAATTTCTCTAAGAATCGGCCTTTGGATTCACTTTTGCATTGAAAAGTACAGGTGGTCCACCACTTTACAAACATTCATTTAGTGATCATTTAAAGTTACAAGAGCACTAAAAAAAAGTGACCCTTATGAACATTTTTCACATTAACAACTGTTGCAACATCTCCATGGTCAAAATTCAGGCGCTTGGCAACCAGTAGTGGGTTGCTCCCAGTTCGGCCCGGTTCTCGCAATCTGGTAGCAGTGACGGTGTGACGTCACTGAACTGATTCTCCATGGCCGGGAGCTGGGCCACCTGCGCGCCCGTACTTACTTTTTTTCCAGTTTTTCTGCTCTGCGCATGCGCAGAGCGCTTGTTTCTAGGGTTTTTTCAATGAGATTAGTTAGTGCGCATGCACGGAGCACGTGTTCAGCGTGTGAGCCGATCACATGCAGAGCGCGTGCCTGAAGAGAACTGATAGTAAAGTTAAGTAGAACCCACCCCTGTTGGCAACTGACTCAAATTTATGATGGTTGCAGTGTCCTGGGGTCATGTGATCACCTTTTGTAACCTCCCAACATGCATAATCAATGGAGAAGAGAGTTAATAACCATGCTACTAACTTAACAACTGCAGTGATTCACTTAGCAAAGTGTGTCGAGAAAGGTAGTAAATGGGGCAGAACTCACTTAAAGTAAAGGTAAAGGTTCCCCTGGCACATATGTGCTAGTCATTCCCGGTGCTCATCTCCGTTTCAAAGCCGAAGAGCCAGTGCTGTCTGAAGATGTCTCCATGGTCATCTGGCCGGCATGACTAAATGCCAAAGGCGCATGGAACGCTGTTACCTTCCCACCAAAGGTGGCCCCTATTTTTCTACTTGCATTTTTTTATATGCTTTCGAACTGCTAGGTTGGCAGAAGCTGGGACAAGTAATGGGAGCTCACCTCATTACGCAGCACTAGGGATTAGAACCGCTGAACTGCCGACCTTTAGATCGACAAGCTCAGCATCTTAGCCACTGAGCCACCGCGTGCCTATAAATGTATAGTTTATATATATATATAAAATTATATATAAAATGTATTTATAAATGTATAGTTCCATACAATTCTATGCCAATCCACTGAGTTCCATAGTTTTCTGTATTATCTTAAAAATAAGCATAGGTTTATTTCCTACTGGCTTGCATTCTCTATTCTTGATAGTATTTATCATAAGTTATGTACTAAATAATTTTGTTTAATATATAATTGTTATCAAATAATATTTTAATAAAATAGAATAGAATAGAACAGAATAGAACAGAACAGAACAGAATAGAATAACAGAGTTGGAAGGGACCTTGGAGGTCTTCTACTCCAACCCCCTGCCCAGGAAGGAAACCCTACATTACTTCAGACAAATGGTTATCCAGCATCTTCTTAAAAATTTCCAGTGTTGGAGCGTTCACAATTTCTGCAGGCAAGTTGTTCCACTGATCAATTGTTCTAACTGTCAGGAAATTATTTCTTAGTTCTAAGTTGTTTCTCTCCTTGATTAGTTTCCACTCATTGCTTTTTGATATATTGGTAATTGCCATTACAAATGGACTTCAATTTTTCATAATTCACAGTTAGCATAGCACAAAAGACAGATCCTGGAAACTATACTAGGTAAACTAGTATACCTAGGTAAACTAGGTAAAATATACTAGGTAAACTAGTAATATTTGGGTCTGTTAAAGTATTCAAATAGGATATTGTTATACATGGAGAAATTATGTGTTAAGCTACAAGTGAAGTGAGTGGGGGAAAAAACCACCAAAATGGGGCAATAATTTAACTCTAGCTTTCAATTTGTGGAACAACTAGAAAATGATTTTCAATTGTGAATTAAATAAGTAAACATTTCTGAAAAGTTCCATTTATAATGCTTAAACATGAAAACAGAGTTCAAAGTTGGCATTTAGAAGTCATAAAATATAGATCAGAAACAGAAAAGAAGTTAGTGCAAAATGTCTGCCTGAGTAATATACTTGAGGAGAAAAACTCTACTGGAATGGAAGAAAAATGGGAAGACAAAGGGGAATTCAAACTACATAGAAAAATGATGTCATAAAACTCAGCAAGATAATTCACAGCTAAGTTCAAGAATAATACTGATAGAAAGATAAGATATAGGTACTGGTTCTAAACACATCAAAAATAGAGTAGCAATAGAAAACAAAGCTTGTAAGGGTGATAGATTTCACCAACTTTTATCAGAATAAATTTATTAGACTAGACCTTTAAATCTTAGTATTTTAGGATTTGAATTGGAATTTATAGGATTGGAATTGAACTTTATTTGGCCATGCCTAACTTATTCCTTCCTTCACACATTTTCCAAGATCATTTTATGGTAGGGCCATTGTATGACTTCATACATCAATCTGCCAAACAACATAGATCAGATCTTTCTGGTGAATAGCTAGAGCCATGATGGTGAACCTATGGCACGTGTGCCACAGGTGGCATGCGGAGCCATTTCTGGGGGCACGTGAGCCATCGCCCTAGGTCAGCTCCACCATGCATGCGCACACGCCTCCCTCTGGCCAGCTGATTTTTGGGTCTCTGCCATGCATGTGGAGATGCATACACATGCCTATACTGCCTCACCTGTCCCAGGAGTCTCCATGCAGCCTGTTTTGGATGCCAGGTAAGTACAGGGCTTGTGCAGAGGCTCTGGGAGGTGAAAAATGGGCCTACCAGAGGTCTGGAAACAGGCTGTTTCCAGACTCTGGAGGGCTGGGGGAGGCCGTTTTCACCCTCCTGGAGGTTCCAGTAAAGCCTCTGGAGCCTGTGGAGGGTGAAAAATGGGAATCCCAGAAGTACCAGAAGTCTGGAAATGGGCAGTTTCTGGCCTCCGGAGGGCCTCCAGAAAGGCCAGAGGAGGCCATTTTTACCCTCCTGGGGGGTCCAGGAAAGCCTTTTGAGCCCGGGGAGGGCAAAAATGGGCATACTGGAAGTCCAGAAATGGGCTGTTTCCGGCCTCTGGAGGCTTTAGGGAGGCCTGCTAGGCCCAAAATGGGGTACGGGGATCACGCATGCATGCAGATGGGGATGGGGGAGCACGGTCACACATGCCTGTGCAGGGGCGGCGCAGTGCAGGGGAGTTTGCATGCACATACACAGGGGGGTGGGGCTTGCGTGGAGACCATTGCATTATGGGTGTGGGCACCCAAAGAAAAAAAGGTTAGCTATCACTGAGCTAGAGATTACCTTGATTATTTTGAAAGAAATCCTTCCTAGTACAAAACATATTGGTTACTCTTTGATTGAGAGCCCATATTGTATAATAAGTATTCTTTGGTTAACATTATTTTTATCTGATTGACAATAGAAACTTAGCTAAACTGTTTCTTTTTCAAATGTTCCCAAGTTTTAAGGACTACATTCAGTTTCAATCTGAGCAAACATGTATACTTGTTTACATGTCCATGTAAAATATTGCTTTTTAACAAAATCGGCAAGTCTTTTAGATTAGTGAAATAAGACTGAAATCATGGCAATAGAACTACCACATATATAAGATACTGCTGAGAGGGCAGGAAACACTTTCTTATTCAGAAAAGATGTCAGGTAGAGTCATATTATCGAGGTAATTATTAGAGGATACAGTACAAAGCTTTCTAATCTGTTTGTGACAAATGTACAGTAAAGCAATCAGAATGAACAAAGGTTAGATTGCTATAATTACTATCAATTGGTTTCAATATCCTATGCTTTGATACTTGCCTAATATATGTGTGGGTTAAAAACAAACGATTGTGGTTTCACTTGCAAGTAATGAAAAAGGGGGTATTTTTTTTTTAACTTGAATTTTGCTACCAGTGAGTCATATGTTAATATAAAGCATCTGGTTTAAATTATGTATTCAAAAAATGATAAAGAAAATGACAGAAGTAGGGAGTAGCCTCTCTATAATAATCACTGACCAACCTTTTATACCATTTTGGTAAACGTAGCAGAACTCCTTTAGATAAATAGGTATTTTTTAAACCATAGAAATAAAATGGTTCAAATTGTAAAACAGTATAAATTCAAGTAATAGATTACTAAATAATCTGAATATTTAAAACAAATAGACTAAATTATAAAACTACTTTTGAATAAAACATTACATGTAGATCAGTGGTGGGTTGCCCCCGGTTCGGTCCGGTTCACACAAATAGGTAGCGGTGACGCTGTGATGTCACCGAACCGGTTTGCAGCGTCCCGGACCCAGGCCCACCCGCGCGCCCCAACTTACCTTTTTTTTCAAAAATCGCCGAAATTAGCGTTCTGCGCATGCGCGGAGTGCTTTTTCGGCGATTTTTCCGGGGAAAAAGTTTCTGCACACGAAGAGAACCGGTAGTGAAGGTGGGTAGAACCCACCCCTGAACCCACCCCTGTGTGAGGACACTTGTTAGGGTTCAGCTTGGAACCCAGCTAACAATGCTTCCAAGCCTGACACTTTCTATTGTGGATCTAGTTGTGTAATGAAACATCTGCAATTCCAAAGGTGCTTTTTCAAAAGGCAACTGGACGTTTTCCCCCTTGAGCATGTTTCACTTATCATTCAAGAAGCATCTTCAATTCTGTCTGACTTTCATTCTCCACCATCAGAACTGAAGAAGCTTCTTGGATGAGAAGCAAAGCATCTTCAAGGAAAAACAAAGAAAATCCAGTTGCCTTTTGAGAAAGCACCTTTGGGACAACCAGGACCTGAATGACAGAATCTCCGTAGACATGAAACATCTGGAAGCAAAGACTGAAACTCAGAGAATACCAAGGACTCTATACTTCCTCAATCACTGGTTATGAACTATTAAATAGCATTTTATAATTAGAATTAGAATTCTTTATTGGCCAAGTGTGATTGGACACACAAATAATTTGTCTCCTGCTCTCGGTGTACATGCAAACAACAAAGTGATAAGTCATAGATTAGAAATAATAAGATACAATCATAAATCATAAGTTGCAAACAACAATTGATAAATCATAATATACCAATAGGAGAAGGTAGTAGGAAAGATGAGAGGTGAGAAAAATGAGAATGATGAGAAGATGACAAGGATAATAGTAATACAGTCTACTACATGGGTAAATATGTTTAGGCCTAAGCACTATCTTAGTGGTAGTTAGGTGGTTAGCAGTGATGGCACAGAGGAAGAAACCAGCTTTTTTGGCATGCAATGTCTATAGGGGTGTCTTGGGGGTGGGGAGAAATTGAAACAGTTTATGTCCAGGATGTGAAGGGTTCGTAAATATTTTCTCAGCCCTCTTTCTGGTTTGTCCAATATACAGATCCTCAATGGAAGGCAGGCTGGTTGCAATTGTTTTTTTCTGCAGTCCTAACTATCCATTTAAGTCTGTACCTGTCCTGTCTGGTTGCTGTGCCAAACCAGACAGTTACTGAGCTATAAATGACAGACTCAATACTTCCTCTGTAGAACTGTATCAGCATACAGGAGTCCTTTTTTCTTACATAAACTTCTACCAGTATGTCATTGATTTCTCTAGTTGAATTGTAAGATCTCCATTTCTAAGATCAGGCCTCAAGTGCAGATAGTTAATCAAGGTGCACCATTTTTAAATAAAGCTATGTCTTTTCATTGGCTCAACCCTCCTCTCTTAATGGTGTAAATATTTGACTGCTGTGCTTTCCCAATATTTGAATCACAGATGCTGGAGCAGGAACATCTACTGTGAATATTTCCAAGAGCTATGGCGATAGCTACGACGATACAGTTAAAATGTCACTGTTTTTATGTGTTGTGATACACATGAAAAAATGGGTGGAGCTTAGTTGTAGCCACAATCTTGACTTTTGGGATCATACCCTGGGGACACAGGTGTGCTGCAATCTCTAAACCCAGATCACCACACCACTAGCGCAAAGCAAATCCAGGTCAGTTTATGGTTCAGTAGCCCCCAAAAGAAGGGAATTGAGCATATGGTGGTTAACCTAATCAAGGGTAAAAGCTATAGATCTGTTAAACACTTTGTGGTTGCATTTTATAAGATAGAACATTTGGTTAATTTCAGTTGAGCTTTATTATAGGGTGTCCATCCTTGGCAACATTTAAGACCTGTGGACTTCAACTCCCATAGAATACAGAATAACAGAGTTGGAAAGGACCAACCACCTGCTCAAGCAGGAGTCCCTATAACGATTTCTGACAAGTGCTGTCCAATATCTTCTTGAAAGCTTCCAATGATGAAGCACTCACAGCTTCTGAAGGCAAGCTGTTCCACTAGTTGATTTTTCTCGCTGACAGAAAAAAAAAAAAATCTCATTTCCAGGTTGACTTTCTTCCTGATCAGCTTCCATCCATTGTTCCTCATCTGGCCTTCAGGTGCTTTAGAAAATAGGTTGACCACCTTCTCTCTCTCTCTCTCTGACATCCCCTTAAATATAGGAACACTGCTCTCATGTCTCCTCTGGTCCTTCTCTTCACAAGATTAGCCATGCCCAGTTCTTGCAAGTTGCCAAGGCGGGATACCCTTGCTTTATTATGTATCTTTGGAGAGCATGGTGAATCACATCTTCTTTATTTCACCAGCCCATTTCACCATTTATGGACCATCATGTGATTCCAAAATGGCTTAATTCTCCAATCATGGCTTGTGTTGACTAGAACATGTGATGCTAGAGAAAAAAAGCACTGGGCATGTAGCAGGTGTCAGTGCTGTGACTGATAAAACCCCTATATTTTCTTATCCACTGGAGCCATTACTCTTTTCCCTACCTGCTAGGTCCCTTCACTAAGCATACAAGCTTTGGTTTTGTGCACCATGTCTTCCTCAAGAAGAGTCCCGTCCTCTTTTTAAGAAAAAGATAAGTTTTATTCCACAGTTATTTTTGTTGGGTATTATTCCAGACTGTACTGTTATAGAAACTAAATTAATGTTAAATTTAATAACTGCGGCAAGACTTTTGGTGGCGCAATATTGGCAGAAGGAAGATTTACCTACCATAGAAGAATGGACATTAAAAGTATCGAACTTAGCGGAAATGGCTAAAATTTCTGCATATCTGAAAGATCAATCGCAAGAAAAATATATTTTGGACTGGAGAAGATGGATAGACTATATTCA
>JANHFM010003996.1:143600-157848 GCA_032468115.1 Grayia smithii
TGTGGACTTCAACTCCCAGAATTCCCCAGCCAGCAGAGCTTGAAGTCCACACATCTTCCAGTGGCCAAGGTTGAGAATCACTATTATAGAATGACCTTAGGAATATTGTTTTTTTTTTTTTTTTTTAAATTGTACTTGCCAGTATCTAATCTGCATAACTTTTTTTCTTTCTTTCTAGAAATGGGAACAAATAGAAAGCAATACCAAACTGCGGTACGTGGGGAACAACTTGTGTTTAGACAGCCGAAATGCCAAAAACGGTGGTCTGACTGTTGAAGTCTGCAGTCCTTCTCTGTCTCAGCAGTGGAAGTTCACACTGAATCTACAGCAGTAGAAACGCTCGGGCAGAAGTAACTGTCTCATTTCCTAAACCTTGGGCAACATTTTGATTGCATTACTGATAACTTTATATACCTCAGTATTCCATCTTTGTCTGAAAAGTAAACGTGAACTAAGGAAATCAAAGGAACTGGGGATCCTGCCATCATCTGATCAAATGTAGCTGAAGCAGTGCTCATCCCACCCCCCAAATCCCCCCTTCCATCAAGGCCTATTGGCTCCTCTCCACCTTCAACCTGGTATTTTCAGAGCAGATGATTAACATCCTTAGAAACCACAGATACATGGTAGAAACCTGCTTTCAACACAGGGAAGGGAAGGGCATACTTGGGAGGGAAGTGGCTGGAAGAACCTCGCGAGCAGCCTCCATTTACATAAAAATAGGTGTTTGTGGTTTCCAGCAGTCAAAAGCATCATTCGGAAGGTTTTGCCATGCGTACTTGGTATATTGGACCGTGGATTTTTTTTCTATGATGAGACTCTAGATATAAATGCTATATATAAATATAAATATATAAATATATATATAAAATATATATTGTCGAAATTTACAACTTTCTATCGATTTTTCATCATCCTGTAATTTATCAACCAAGCGTTTTAACACTTGACTGGAACATAGATTGGACAGTTGTGGAAGAGCAACATTTTTGTGAAGATGCAAGTTTGTGCCACTGCCTTGTGTTCACACGCAAACACTGGATGCTTCTGCTTTGTAAAGTGTGCCTAATTTTTTTTCTTTTTTTTTGCACTTCGTTCTCCTGAAAGTGGTCAGACCTCTGTTGCAGAGGTTGGTGGAATGGCAGAAAGAGGCTTGCCTGCTTCATCTCACCAGCATACTTGTCACCTTCTGTACAAGGAGCTACATGCCGTGTGCTCTGGATAGCTCCGTGTATTTGTACTGAGCAACTTTAGACTACCTTGTGTCGAAAACTAGGTTTTAAAAAACAAACAAATGCAGCTTTGGGACTTCGGTTCTTGGTTTCTCTCTTTGCCGTCTCTTACTCCTTTTGAAAAGTTGTCAGAATGACAGATAGCACAAGACCCACAAGTAGCCTTCTTGTGAAATTACAAGTAAGCCTATTACTAAATGACCAACATTGCAACTATGAGATATCTGCTCTTGAGTATCATGGTTTTGGGCTTTTCTTTATGTCTTTTCACTATGTCTCAACAGTGGCGCAGAAGTAAAACTTTGGAAGTGATGGTTCCATTCTGCTGTTTCTATATCGTAGCAATGCCATCTCTGCATGTGTTGTCCGCATTAACTGTTTTTTTTAAACAGTTTATGTAATTTTAAGCAGAGAAATAGAAACGTACACAGAACATGTCCCTCTCCCAATGATTACAAAATGACAAAGGTAAATTATTACGCAATCATTTCTTGACAGTGTTCGCCTTTAGCTACATGCGTTTGAGGGTATTCTGTAAAGTGCATTTTTTTCCATGACGCCCACAATATTTGTTGCAAAAAATTGGGCATCTTTCCACTCAGATGAGGACTCTAGTTTTGCAATGTTTCAGATAAGCTGGCGAACCTTTGAATTTATATGGCATGCTTGTGGTTTCTGTTGATACTGTATTGAGATATGACATTGTTTTAATTAAGAATGATGATTCCACTGATGGGCTGAACGTGACTATTACTCTTTTCCAGACTAAATTTGCCTCCCTGTGATTAAAACCTCTCATGTAATTATGTCCTTGACAGGAAAAATAATAAATGCGGTATTTGCCTTTTTAAAGAAAAAAAAATCATTATTTTTTTTAAGGCTGCCCAAGTCATGAGGTGAAGGTAACATTCATTTATAAAATTGGGGCATTGGGAGAGTCCACTGAAGTGCTTATTAAATAACCAACTAATTATAATCCGGGACTTCTGAGGAAGAACTTCTGAGGGTAAAGGAAGCTAAATTGTAAAGGGTTTTTTGAGAGGTGGAGGTAGAAGCTATCCAATAAATAGCTGACATTTTGAATTCTGAAGAGCTACTATCTTGACTAATATTTAAGCAGGTGTGTTAGCAGGATTTCCAAAAAGTCTTAAATGTTATCTATGGTGTTGTATTCAAGTTCTAGGTATGAAAGTGATCATTAGGCATGGACGCTGGATCAGAAAATGCAGTAATGTGATGCTATGTTTACATGACACAGTGTGCCAAAGTTATTTACTGTGACTACATTCTTTTTTTATTTACACAACTATGGACTTCATGTGTATTGTACCAAGCACTGCTTTTGCACACCTCCTTGTCAGTGCAAAAATACTAAAGAACTTGTTGGAAAAGATTTTCAAACAGATTGAAGATATGCAGAAGCAGTCAGTGGTAGGTTTTGAAGTTAGATGCAGGAAATAGTTGAACCTTCCCTTGATCTTTTTTATTGTAAACTACCAGGAAATTTAATAAGCAGTTACCATGTCATCTCTGTCCTAATCTTAGCTACTTTAAAGCAAAAATAATGGTGGTACATGTACATTTCCTTTTATGAATTAAATGTGGTTTAGAAAATTATTTCTGTTGGTTCTTTCAAATCTGCTGTACAGAGCTTGTACTTTGTTCATTTTATAGATGGAAACCATCCTTGAAAAAACTGTTTAACTTAAGAAAATAAATACTTTATAGATAAGATAACAAAGTTTGCTGTCATTCTGTCTGCGTGTGCTGAAGACCTACCTGGTCAGCGTACATGAACTTTAGTGAGCAGCTTTTGATCCACTCAGTTGGTCAACTCTTGCCTACTGCCGTTATCTGCCACAATGTCCACAGTTAACAATGAACTTGTGACATTTTTTTCCACATGTGCTTCACAAATCATTAGAAACTTGTCTTGTGGGGATGGGGACTTTAAAAACCCAAACTTTGGCTATATTTGGGTCACCTGTGATTGATTTTCACCAATTTCATGTTTCCTAGTTGAGAATTGATTCAAGCGAGTGTTTTACTGCTGAATGTAATTGTTACATTTTAAACAAAAATCTGAAACAGTGGGCATAAGCATCTTTTAATACAGCTATTTTACCTTAATTTTTTTTAATTGAGTTAAGGAGCACTTCACAATCTGCCTGCAATTTCAATGGCCTGGAAAACATAGCCAAATGTAATTATTTCTTAAAGATTAGAATGTTTAGTGAAATGTGGTATTCTCATCAATCACTTATGCCAATACAAATTTAGGAAAGTTTGATCTTAGTGTTTTAATTTCAAAAACAAACGGGCAAAACTAAAATTTAAAATAAAAAAGCTTTAACATTTATTCTCATTTTAATATAGGTATTAGATTAAACATGGTGGGCCTTAACTGTCTCTGCACACTATCATAGTTGTTTACCTGCCAGGATTATTTGATTTATCAAAAGCAATGTTTGGATAACTTTCTTTTCCTAGATTAATTTATCTTAAAGACACAGGCTTGTTTATGCAATTGAATTCATAAAGAAAAATGCGTTCATTTTATTTCATTTTGACTGTTACTAACTTGTTCATCTTTGACCATGTGAATGCAAATATATAAATATCCATTTTTTTGTTGAAAGCATGTTAGATTTCAGCAATTGAATTCGGCACTTAGGGAATTGGTACACATGAACTACTTTTATAAAGGAACGTGTTAAATTTATTTTAAAAAAAAATAACAATTCATGGAAATAGAATTGAAAACCATAATTGGAATCCAGCAAGAAAAGGGGACCATGGTATAATATTAGGCTAATCTTCTAAGCAGTAAGTCCTCATAGTTAACAATGGATTCCTTTTTTGATTTTCCTGTTGCCACCCGGCTTATGCAACTGTGTCATGAGCCTTCAATGAAAAGCCATTGTCCTTGGGTAACCTGTTAGTAGCGCTTTGTCCAACTAGCTTGAAATTAATGTGTCAGGCACAAAGAGTACAGAGTTTAGCCTTCCTGTTCTAAAAATTATGTGGTTGAACAAAGAATAATTGTATTTCTTTTCACCCAAGCCAGAATTGAGGTCTCTTCATGGCTGTTTTGCAATAAAGCCCCTAAACCAAAAATTGCAGGCATATGAAATCCATGTATTCCTGCATGTAAGTTATAGTAATTTTGAATTATATAAACTTTGACCTGATTACTTTGCAAAAAGAGGACATCCACTTTTTTTTGTTTCTAAAAGTATCATGTTTTTATTGGATATTTTTATAGTGAGCCGCCCCGAGTCCTTCGGGAGAAGGGCGGCATACAAGTTTGTATAAAATAAATAAATAAAAATAAAAGAAATCATACAGAGTCACTTTGAGTGAAATCCAGTATCCTCAAAGATCACTGTAACAGATTGCAATGACACACAGAAATTAAACAAATTTTTCTGAAGGTATTTTGAAATGTTTCAGAATACTTCCCACCCCCATATTCATTATGATATATCCTTAAATATGCAAATAGGTTTTGCTAGTGTATGTATCATGTTTAGATAGTGCTGTGCTTTTTTTTTAAATCCAGAATCAACATGGAACAGAGTTAATGCCAAGAGCACTAAATTGACTTCACAGAGTATCAGGGGAGGTATTCTTTGAACCTAGACTATAGCTCTATTTTATGCTTTCTTGAAACATTGCTGTTTCAATTTGCTGTTTAAATCAGAAGGATTCAAGTAACATCTTCCCAGATCAATATATTTATTAAAAGACAAGATATGGTGGGCAGATTTCAGATGTAATGGAATGACTAGACTGATGCTGGATTTAAACTGGGATAAAATAAGTGGAAGCATGGCTGGGAGAAATAGAGAAAGAAAACAGTGTTTGCATCAGATGACGTAAGGCAAATTACAAGTGCCTTATCAATTAACGGTTATAATGTGTTAAAAATCCATTATTTGTTGAGAGCTTGTGAGATTGCCTGAAACCTTTTGATGCATGTGAGTTTAGCAATCTCTTTTTCAATTGTTACTACTTCCGAGATGGCTACCTTGAGATTTGTCAAGGAGTAACCGGGAAAATTGAAATACCCTGATATTATTTAGACCTTGTTTAGAGGCCTGATGTCAAAACAGTCCATTAAATCTGCACAAAATTTGGCCTGTTAGTCCTACATAGAATCAAGAAGTGCATTGTAATATATGCAGTCATCTGCCAACTTTAATAACATTTGTTAGTCTGGAAAAGTAATATCTCTCTTCTTTTGATTTTTGACTACCAATCTAGCCTGGCTTTCATACAGTGTCTACTTGCCGTACAATATTTAAGACTGCAAAGAATTATAGGCATGAAATGCTACTTAAAGTATTGGAGGGATTTATCCTATTGGTTTATTGTGTCTAATATTGTTAAAAAAACATGGTTATGATATTTTTTGCTTTGAACGTTCAATAATTCGATTTCCTAAAATGCTCCTTTTCATTTCTATAACAACCATATTTCTGTGTTTAACTTTGAAAAAAATAATTGTTGTTCCTATAAACATCCATTGTGGCTATTTAGTTTACCTATGATAGAATCATAAAGGTACCATGTTTCCCTGAAAATAAGACAGGGTCTTATTTTCTTTTGACACCCCTCCCCCAAATAAGGGCTTGTCCTTATTATCAGGGGATCTTATTATTTTGGGGGTGCAGGAGAAGGCGAGCGTGGGACTGGATGTCCCGTTGTGCACCGGCCAAGCAGCCCAACACATCCCATCCCACCCCAATGGCAACAGCTACTTCCCTTCCCTGCAGTCCCTTTATCGAGAGGAGTGGCAAGTAGGGTGGGTGAGAAGCGGGACGCACATCTTACCTTTCAAGCTCTGCCGCTTTCCTTGCTGTTGTGTCCAGGGAAACATGCTGTAAAAGAAAACCTTCTCGCGAGTTCAAACTTCTCAAACTCTCGAGTTCTTCTTTTACAACATGTTTCCCTGGACACAATGGTGAGGAAAGCAACGGAGCTTGAAAAGTAAGATCTGCATTCTGCTTCTCGCCCTTCCCACTTGCTACCCCCAAATTGTATCTCTAAAGGGGGCAGGTGGTCAAGAAAGGGGCAGGAGCCCTGTCATCTCTGGCGAGCGGGGAGAAGAGATAGCAAGAGGAGCTGTGTCTTGCTCCATGTATCTCGCTTCTCTCCCACCCCACTACCCCTCTCGATAAAGAGACGGTGGGGAAGGGAAGCAGCCAAGGCTGCTGTTGCCATTGCGATGGGGTGGGATGTGTTGGGCTGCTCGACCGGCATGTCCCTGCCCCCCCCGCCTCACCACCTCAATTCATTTTGGTTGCCTGGCAAGCAACCAGAAGAAATGGCGGGACTGGTTGCGCATGCATATAAGTAATGTGGGGGGGCTTATTTTGCGGGGGGGGGCTTATATTATCAAATGCGTTGAATAGTCCGATTGGGCTTATTATCCGGACATTATCCGTGTTTGGGGGAAACACGGTAGATTAATGTGCCAGGCGAGGTTGGTTTATATCCAAATATCTGGCATTAGGATGATGATGAAATGCCACAGCAGAGATAAGAGATAATTGATTTCCCCACACAGTGTAACAAAAATGCATTCCATGAGACAAAAGCCACACTTCCAATACAGTGTATTTATATTGGTCATTCTACTTGTGTTTATTACAAATTGTGCTTATTTAACAAATGGGGAGGGGAAAATCATGCCTTGTTGGCCTTTGCTAGTGAAACATCTATATTGCACTCTCAGATCTGACACATGATTGCTATTGCCTTTGGCATCAATGGACATTCATTATGTAGATTTTCAGCTACTTCCCAAAATATTTTTAGCTGGCTGGCATGCATCAAAAAATTGTAGCACTTCAAGCAACCATTTTTTTTTTTATTGAAAAGACACCATTTAGCACAGCTGTTGAGTTGTTTTTTCCAAATTAAAGCTATCGACTTATTTTATTATTATTAAAGGTACAAATGTAACCTATTCCAGGGGAGAATGAAATTTTGTTCCCAATTTAGACATTAATGAAATTCCAGGTTTTGAGTTAAAATTTGCACCTCATACAATGTCTGAGATTTTGGATGCTTCTGTTATTTGGCAATTATTTAATGCAGTGTTTTTACAAGGCCAAAAGTTAGGAAAACGTATATCAAACGATGTAGGTGTAAAGTACATTTAGTTAGTTTTCTTTTACTCTTATTACCTACCTTTCATTTCCTTCTTTGACAACTTCTTACTCTTGTTTTTCAATTTACATAACATTGTTATCATATTATCCTGAGGGATAACATATTATCCTGAGGGATAATAGCATGATCAGTATGCAGGTTAGTCTCAAAGAGTAAATGCCACTTATTGATAGTATGTTGATTCAGATTGATATCATATTGACATTAACCACTATTTTAATTTTTTTAATTTAATATGAATATTGCTGCATGTCCATTTCATTTTACCCAGTGCCTAACCCATAACCTTGCGGCTTTGATTTCTTTTCTATGACCCAAATTTCTCCCTCACCCCAGGAAAAATGAGACAAGGAAAACTAATTTATAATCTATATTTGACTGTATTTCAAAGTTGTTGACTGTAAGACAAACTTTGTGGAAGGAAGGAAAAAATCACATGACATCGGAGTGATATTATAAATCCATCCAGTTGTGTTGTTACCACATTTCACATTTTAGAATTTAGCTCATGGCATAGAAAACCTCTAAAAATTTATTGCAAGCGTGCTTTTGTGTAGAACAAAAAACAGTCACAAAAATTTAGGTCCTCACTTGAACCAAAGAGCCAGAAATACAGATGGGAACCTTACTCATGTGTAGGGGCTTCCACACAAGCATTTCTTGAATAGATGCATATGTATAAAATCAATATTTTGTTTCAACCCAAATAATAAAACAGCACTGCACGTTTAATCCGGCATTGACATGGTTTAACAAAAACCTCTTGTTCAACACACTTTGGGAAGGAAGCTTATGACTGAACTTCAGCCACTGATGGGTGTATTGTGAGCAGAGTTGATCACACACAAATTGCTGAACACACTTTTCACAATAACAGCACTACACTAGTGTACCGGGTATTACTTCATTTAATGACACGTACGTTGCAAAGGTGGAAAGGAAAAAAAATATATAGCTCAGAGCTTCCCTTCCAAATATCCCATTTATTTCCTGTATGATGGCTTGGCCTGTTTTACTGAAATCAGCCCCTGAGCTCTTGCTAGTGTGTGTTGACCGATAGTGCAGCAGCCGTAACATTGTAGTATGCATAGATGGAACAGACCTGGATCATTTCTGGCTTTGTTTATCAAGGACCTCCTATATTGATTGCTTTTATTTTTGAAGAGGAAAAGAATGAGGTCTCAATAACCAGAAAAGTACATTTCCTAAACCAGTATAAGATAGACATTCATACTACTTTTTACAAAGCTGTGAACATCAATTGTTTTGGGCTTCTGCACACTTCTAGTTCATGTTGTCCTTCACTTTCCCTAACCAATTAAGTTTTAATAGTAATGTTTTAGATAGATTAATTGACCTAGGCTGATTATTTTTATCTCCTCTAAATTTTCTATTTTCTGAGTTGAACTTCTTTTTGCTACTATGTCAGATTAAAACAAAAAGAAAAAAAAGGCCAAAAATATGAAATAATAAGCTAAGTTGCAACAACTATTTTCCTCTTCCCCTATCTCCCTCCACTTCATGGTGGAATGCAGGATCTTTGTTAATTGTACATGTTGATGCAGATTAATTTGCAAATGCCATTACAAAATTATTTTGGGAATGAATGATCGGAGTTAAGAACTCCTAGAAGAATGAGAAAATGGCACTTTCCATTGGTCTTTCTGCTTACCAAAATGATTGCAAAATGTACTGATCCATGATCATAAAGGCAAGTGTCCTTCCATCTGCTGTTTAGGAATGTTATTTTCTACTCTGCATTCCTCCTACACTATAATTTTGTGGCATGAAATTTTTCAAGGGAAGAGAATTTAAAAAAAAATCTCCTCAGATCTCATGTCCTGAAACAAGTCGGTATTCTGAACATCCACACCTATTCAGCTTCCTAAGTTTCACATTACCACCCAGAAAAGAGCTATTTTCACTACATCCAATTAATTAATATGCGGCCTCTGTACCTCAACATTCGAGAAGAATCAGGATGCCAATCTAGTGGGTACAGAATGATACCAAAATTCAGTCTTGTAAGAAGAGTTTAAAGAGCAGTGTTTTCACCCTTAAAAAAATTTACATGATCTGGTTTAATATGTCTGTTCTACTTCTTAAACCATGGTATAATAATTAATACAATTTTTACAAAAACTAATATTTAGTGTCACTGAGTAAAATGTTGGTTATGTGCCAAGATCTCACTGAGTGACAATAAATGTGTAGTGTGCCATGAAAGGCACAATAAGTGTGCTGTCTTTAGAATGGGTTTATATGCCTCTTGGATAGCTCTTAGGGGAGGCTCACTGTTACATATCTATGGAGATTCTCAGTCATCCAGGTCATGATTGTCTCAAAGGCAACTGGACTTTGTTTCTTCCTTGAGGAAGACATTTATCTTCTCATCCAAGAAGCTTCTTCTGATCTGACTGAGTGGTGGGGGAGGGAGTGTCAAAGAAATATAAACCTTTCTCCCCCCCCCACAACCACCATTCAGTCAGAACTGAAGAAGCTTCTTGGATGAGAAGTGAAACATCTTCCTCAAGGAAAAAACAAAGACCAAATTGCCCTTTGAAAAAGCATCTTTTAAATGCTTACTGACACAGTGATTTCCACCACTACACGTGTTGTCAGGCCTGGAAGCCATCTTTTTCGTTGCATCTCCAGCCCTGCCACATTTACTACTGTGGGAAATTGGGAGGGGAGAGTGTATGGAGCATGAGTGACATATAATCATAATAACATTCCTTTCTCAGGAAGTCAAGGACATCTTGCCCTGCACCTGGAGGGTTGGAACTGGGAGGCATCTCCAGTCAGCACGGTATTTGGATTGAACCATGTGATGGACATGTGGGTGTTGGGCAGGGTCTTTAACTTTCCTTTGGGTGGGGAAAACCTGGAAGCTTTCAGATTCGGGTTTTCCCAGATGTGCCAATATGATGTCTCTAATAAAATGGAACTTTGAGGAAATTCAAGCCTCGGAGTGTTCTTTCATTGGACGTGTTACTTGGAACCCTGACACATGTCTTGATCTGGATGGTCTTTACAAAGATGAACACATAACTCAATATCCCAAGTTCAGTGTTGAATATATGACTACATCCTTAACTTGAATACTTTTATAGTCTGCTGTTAGCATCAGGGTGCTACATCCTAATTTAAGCACTGACAGGAGAACTCAAGGGCAGCCTACAAATCTGTAAGCAATCTACAATTGCTGTTAAGAATCAGTGAGAGATTGGGAGGAAATTGGTATGCTTAGGGATCCTTGTGTAGAAATTCTAAATTTCAAGAAAAGCATAAGGAAGACTACAATACAAGTTCATATTTTAAAAAATGAACTATTACCAGTATTATCTTATATAACCAACTGGATATGGTAGACAAGCCCTCTTGCTGAATATTGCTAGTCCCAACAAAAATGTTTTTAAGGAAATTGGTAAAACAAAGTAATGAAGTCTAAAGATTACATAAGTGTCAATGTTGAAACACATCTATATCAGCCTTTCTCAAGAAGAATACTTGTCCATACCCTTCAACTATGTTAAAGTTGAGGAAAGCTGACGTATGTTAATTCAAGCAAATCAATCAACTCTATCTATGGCAAGGAAGATTTTAATGGTCAACCAATGTGGCTGAAATCCTGCTTATCCTTCTTTGGGGGAAAAAAAACCCTCCTTAAACTAAGCTTTGGATAAACAGGCATTATGCAACAAATGAAAGTTTGAATAAAAATGCATCATACTACATTGCAAATGCTATTTTGAAGCAAAATCATGTGGTTTCCCCTTACACTGCAGAGTTGGCTCTAGCTACCATACTGGAGTTGGCAGAAAACTCTACCAGGGTGTATGGCTGACTCCTATCCTGCCTCTATTTCCAGTCGCTGCAGTCCCCTAACATCCTTCCAAAGAAATGGGTAACAAAGCTCAACAGATTTTATATACCTGATGGCTATTTTTGGATAGTTACAGAAAAAAAAGGGGGGGCGGGGAAATAACACTCAGTAGATAGTCTGTAGGTGAAATGACAGCATGGCACAAATAAAAAGGTTGACAGTGTGTTTGTGCCATGGTTAAGTGTAGAGCTTGATTTAGACTTGTCTACAATTGTGTGTAGATGTCAATATATATCTATTCTGCGAAGGGATTGAAGGGTAAGTGTAGGTTGCAGGTGGTTGCAGATGGGCCAACATGTACACTTCCCAAATCTCCACTAAATGTTGTACGGAGATGTTCAACCTGTGTGTTGATTGGTTTATCCATCTATGTTTTCTGTGTTTTGAGGTTTGAGTGTCTCCTAGCCAGAATGTAACATATACTGTCTTTGAATGACAGACAGATGCATATTTTCCCCGACATGCAGTGACACAATAGTCTAAACCTGGCTTAAGTGGGGAAAGATCTTTTAAGATGTTTAAAATAATAAAATGTTCTTTGAAAGTAAAAAAAAGTCTTCAAAGCTGGACAAAAACATAGTAAATAACTAACGTAAGTGCAACTAATTCATTAAGATGTGACTATATCTCAATGGACATTTTCTAATTAACTGTTGAATATTACCTTGCTTATTGGCAGTTGCCATTGGCTAATGGCTATCAAAAGAGGGCAGTCTTAGGAGCCAAGTTATATTTAGTGCCTCAGTAACCAGGGCAAACTCCCTCAATTTGGGGGCTAATAGCCATGCTAGATAAGAGATGTTGGAACTGAAAGCTATCATAGAAGGAGAACATAAGATTCTTCATTGGAAGCTGACCTAAAACTCATAATTCATTTTTATTAAGGAACAGGTAAGTCAGGAGTGGGTGGATAGATGGATTGCATACTACAGTAGATTCAAAGCTCCTCCCTATGTTTGCAGCCTTGAAACTCCTGTTTAAATTTGGCAATAAAGCAGCACAGTGGTAGTAGAGGATGACATAAACTAAAATCAGTATGTTAATATTACAATATTAATTCATTAAAAATACAAGAAAGTTGCCCAAAACCTAAAAGAACCTTAAATTCTGCCTTCCTGGCTCATCTTGTCTCCTGAGCCTTCAGGGCAGAGGTCTTCAAACTTGGCAAGCTTTAAGACTTGTGGACTTCAACTCCCAGAATTCTCCAGCTACTATATTTTCCTTTTTTTCCCTTTCTTTTTTTAAAGTACACCCACCGAATATCACCTGTGGTGCAAATAAACAAAAGTTTATTTGAGTTCTCTAGCCCTATTTTTTTCTAATTGGATGCAAGAGGTAGCAGGACAAAATTCCAAATGTTAAATTTGCTGTAAGCTTCACATCTGGCTGTATAATCTTAGCTGCCTTAGTCTTTTTGCACGGACTGCAACTTCTGACCCAAAAATGAGCTGTCATAGAACTGTGAAAGGCTACTACTCTATCTCAGAGTTTTGATAGAACTGGCTTGAATTTTAAGCTTGGATTGCATACAAGGACAGGTGACTCACAAAGACAGCTTTGTCTTTCTAATATCCAGTTTTGTAGGCTCCTTGTTAAAGTTCTTCGTTCTTGATTCATTTTTGCTTTCAAATATTATGTCACTTCCTTTTTCATAAGCATCATGACTAGCAATTCAATAGTGCAGGGGATGACTGTGGACACACCACAAGGTGATGTGCAAATTTCTTGATTCCCCATTATTAAAGAAGAAACGTGGGTGCAAATCAATACCTTACCTTTCCTTAACTTCCAACACCAAAGCAGTAGAACTCAAGCCTAGGGAAAAATAAGGTGGCTTTTTTTTATTGGAGGATTGTAAATTCTGATTGCCAAATCACTAAGCCTGAAGGGTTGTGGATACATCAGGGTTGTCTGTCATCATTAAGAGTTGTTTCCTGATGGACAGGCAATACCTATCAAGAAGCAGGTTTGTGACATGGGATCCTTCTGGACTCACAGCTTCTGCTAGAATCGAAGGTGGAAGCTGTGCCTGGATGGCCTATGCCCAGCTTCAGTGTGTATATCGTTTGCAATTTGGCTTGAGGCAGGAAGAGCTAGCTACAGTAACTCATGCCCCAGTTACCACATGGCCAGGCTACTGTAATAACCCTCTATTGGGGACTTCCCTTAAAAATACTCAGAAAATGCAACTGATTCAAACTGCACCAGCTCACATACTTACCAGCTCCTGTCATTGGGAGCACCTAACACTGGTTTTGTGGCCCCTCAGCCCACCAAGATCTACAGAGAACATAAAGATGTTTACATTGATATCATCTCTGTGGTGACTTTCCCAAATCTTTCCTTCCAGATATGTTGGGCTTTTCACTATTAAACAATTATGAAAGTAGTACTTAATTACCAAGGTACTTAAGCACGTCTTCACATGTGTGATAACTTGCTTTCAAAGGGAATGTCATCTCTGAATATTTAAAAGGTATCACACAAAGCAATGCTACAGTCAAAGTTCATAATTTCATTCTGTGCCATTTTTTTCATGCCCACATGCGGCTGGTAGCCATGTGATTCTCAGCATTTTTTGTGCTAAAGTGGAGGCATGACCATTTTTTTTAAAGCTTTGGAATTGGTTCATAACAAACTTTAACATGCAAATGTTTCTGATTGTCTAGTATTGCAATGATTCCCCCCCTCCCCAGAAAAGTGTCTAGTTCGTCATAAATGACAAGGCAGCAACATGGCCAAAACAATGGAATCATAATGAAGTAAACACCTTGGGAAAAAGCTAGCTGATGAGACTGATGTTAAACTCAGCAAAATAAGAAAACGTCATAACTTTTTGGAAGTCACTTCATGAAGAGTATTCATTCAGCAGTATTGAGATGTATAGTTTAGGATCAGAGGTCTCCAACCTTGGCAACTTTAGGACTTGTGGACTTCAATTCCCAGAATT
>JANHFM010003996.1:214490-226786 GCA_032468115.1 Grayia smithii
TTGCCATGGTTGGAGACCCCTATTTTGCACACTTGCATCATGATGTCATTGTGGGACAAGGCTAGCCTAACAATGTCACCGGACGTACTCAAATGCTGCAGAAGCACATCTTCATTGCTTGCAAGCAAAAACATGGCTACTTTTCACTGATATTGCTATGTTAGCCCCTCCTCTAAAGAACTGCATCATGATATTCATTAGACTAATATCACCTCTCTCAAGATTGCTGTCATTTGTACTTTAGGGAGAATTCTGAGTTCCCTAACAGAGGATGATAATTATTTTTCAAAAACCTGTGAAATAAGAAAGAAGGAATGATTAATATGCCACCTAAGTCTATATCTAATATCCCTTCAGCAGAAAAACAACAAAACTGCTGCTTTAGTTCTTTCTTTAAAGTCAGCCTGTAAACTCAGCATAATGTGGATCTTTACACAGCAAAACCAGTTGTATCAGATTACGAGATAAGTCAGTAAAAATATAACATTTGAAAACAGTTTAAAAAGAAAACTGAACATAACGGACTTTTGTGAGTGTCCATAGAATGTGTATACCTATTTAACAAAACAACGTAGGAAAAAAGAGGACTGCACTAAAACATTACCTGCTGTAATTTTTTTTTTTCACTGCAGTACTAATTCTTTGTTTTTGCAACCAAGAGATTATTCAATCAGCTTTCATCAATTGAAGTCTGAATTTTCATGCTGGAAATTAAATTTTGGAATTGTATAATGCATTCTGCCTTTAGAGCTGTTAAACTTGAGCAATTATGAGCTCTGAATGTAGAATATTAATTAAAGTGTATTAAGCAATTACATGGGGACAACGGAGAGTCTTGGTTTCTTGGCTGAAATAATTTAACAAAGCAACATAATACCTATAATCAGAGATATTACAAGGACAGTTGATAGGGAGTACAATATAATGCATTCCGAGTTTTGAAAGTTCTATTGTATTTATGTTCCACAAGAGGATATATCAGCTGAAAAGAAGGGTGGCTCTTTAAAACAGTCTTCCAAAAATGTTGTATGCATTCATGGTGTTTAACCATACCTTTAATTTTGAGCAGATATTTGAAAGTAGTGAACCAATAGAATCTGCAGAAGCTCCTGTGCTAAATTGGGTCCCTAATGAATGGTATAAAAAAAAGTATAAGGAAAGTTTGGCTCCTAAATGATAAACTATGTAGTGATAGTGATAGTATATAATAAGATATTTGAAAAAAGGTCCCTACCCTCATCATATTCTGTGGTTTATATTTTGATCATTTTGAGAATAGGAAAGGATGCCAGAACCTGAGCAAATTATATTCTGAGATCCTTGTTAAATGTAGATGTCAAAGTTCTGACAGTTATCTTGTAACAACTATTATAGAAGATACTGCTTTCAATAATTCACTCAGCACACATTGTGGCTTCATGAAAGGATGTCAATCCTCTGACAATATTAAAAGATTGGAGATATTTTAGTATTGTATTCGGATAATAATCAGTCACAATAGCTTTGCAAGATGCAAAGAAAACCTTAAGGTTGGGAACAAATTATGAAAAAAAATGTGTTTCTAGAAAATTTAATTCTTGGAGTAAAAAAATTATTCTAAAATTTTGGAGGTAATTACCAATAGGATCTCTTCCACAATTAAGATATTATATAAAATGCATCAGAAGTACTCCTTGCTACTTTAATATTTAAACTGGGGTTGGCAAATTAACCTCTGGCATGCTAAATAAGATATTTCGATGATATTTAGAATTCTTGGATAACAGGAATTAAATATTTTTTTCAATTGATAATAAGGTATGCCTAGAAATAAATACAAATGACTTTTGTTTTCCATCTAGATTCTATTAGATACTTGGGATAATTCTTCCTAGAAAAATAAATAAGGACATTGAGAACTAGATAAAATTTCCTATGGGTCCCCAAGGAAGAGTAAATATACTGAAAATGAAAATGGATTTCAGTTTGATATATATGTGGAGAATAATAGCTATGTTGATTGCACTCAGATATTACCTAATTGTTAAACAATTAGGTAAATTAATCTTTAATTTGTAACATTGTAAGATCCTATGGAAGTCTTTTAAAAATACTTTGTCTCTCATAAGATAACAGATGCTTTAATTTTCCTGATTCAATTATGCCATTAACTTCAGTGATATTGTGTTTCTCCAATAAGATGACCTACCTTGAAAAGAAGCCCTATCACGTTTTTGGGTGCATGTGATCAAATTAAGTCCCACCCACAAAATTAACCTTAATTTAGACCCCGCCCACCCCGGGTGCAGGGAGTGGGGCGAGACACACAGGTAAAAAGTAAAAGTGGGGATGGGGGGTGGAGCTGCCCTATTACCAGGCCTTGCACAGCCTGACACCTGCCTCGCCTTCTTCTGTGGCTGCTGCTTCTGCAGCCGCTTGCTGCCACTCACATGCATTGCCCCGACCTCTGTTTCACTGTCAGATACCTGCTGGAAGGCATCTGCAGCTGATACAGAGCTCCGGATCCAGCAGGCACCTGAAGGCGAAACAGAAGCCATGGCGATGTGTGCGAGTGGCAGCATTTCATTAGGGATGAAAAAAAAGCTTCTAAAACACATCTGAGAGTCAGAAGGAGCAGTCAAAGCCCAGAAGATCACTTCATTCGCTAGCGCCTAGTTAGGGCTGAAAAAAAGCTTTGAAAAAGCTACATGCAGAGTATAAGACGTACCCAAATTTTCAGCCTCTTTTAGAAGGGAAAAAAGTGCATTTTATACTTCGAAAAATATGGTAATCTCTTGAGTAGAAGATGCTTTGGAATAATTCTTATTTTAAAATGTCAGGAAAAAAACAATAGCAACTACTATCATGAGTGGACATTATTAATAATATTTTCAAAAGTTTTGAAATATTGAAAAGTAATACAATTTACCAAAAACTATTCAATGGAGGCATGTACAGTTAAAGCCTTTGTAATGTGTCTTTGTTGGTTTGGATCCTTTAACTGTCTCTGAAATTTTGGTAACTTTAAATGCCTTAACGAAAGTTAGAAGCTAAACCAACAATCCAATAACAACAACAATTTTAAAAGTTTACAAAATTAGAGAAAGGATTAATAATTAATTAATTTACAATATACAAGAAGTTTAGAATAGAGAATTAGAATATCACATATTGGTGGCTGCAAGTTTTTAACAACCATTAAATATATTTCTTATGGTTTGAAAACAAGATCAATCTTTCTCCAGTTGATTAGATTCCCTAGTGGCTGTTCAAAAAAGGTTAATTGTAATACATTCTATATTCAATACTCAATAAATGTGAAGGCACATGGATATATTTGCTTTGGCAGTACCTTTTAAGTTAGTCAAGTATTTTTCAAACTTGGCAACCTTAAGATGTGTCAACTTCAACTCCCAAAATTCCCCAGCTAGCATGGTTCACACATCTTAAAGTTGTCTAGTTTGAAAAATCTGTGTTAACTTGTCCCACTTAGATGTTTATATATAATACTGTTTTGTTTGAGAATTAATATATCTTCGATTTTAGAGTTTGTATTCCCATAATAAGAACAGTCATATTAGAGAAATATGACCCTATGGGTGATTTATCAAAAAATTGTAAAACATTGCTACTAATTTTTATAATAGAATTTACAATCTACATGACAAAAGGTTCTGGGACCAAATTAAACTGTGTATGTAATATTTATAGGTATCCTTTTTTCATTCCATGTATGTCAGTGCACATTTAATGAAGTTTATTCCTGCTCCAATTTCTCTGTCTTTTTCCATATGAGTTGTATGACATTGAAATGTGTCCCAGGGATTTTTTTTCTTTTTGGAATATTCATAAGCAGGAAAACTGAGTTTCCTTAGCAACAAGAAAGAATTTTATGAAAACTCTTAAAACACCTTCCAGTACTTTTCCTTTGTTAGCCCAGAGATACTTAAAGAATACTATAGAGAAGTCAAATATATCAAATAACCAGGCTAAACATGAATACATTCACAGATACTGAATACTGGATAATGGATTTTCTCTCTTCTGTCAATTTCTAGGTTGCAATGTCCAAGAAGCAGAGATACATCATTTTTGATATAATTTGAAATGGATTTGTTTAATGGATCATAATTTTAATGGATGTTGCAAAAGAATAAATACCTATTACTTCTGAATTAAATATAAATACCATAACTTCTCAGGGAACGTTATATTCACCTCAGAAAAAAGTTATGGACAAACACAACTTTGCATTTACTGCATAACTTAAATATGGGGATTAGAATTTGTATATTATGACTTTGCAATATTTCAAAAATAATTTGGAAATGATGTTTCAAAATGCACAAGTGTGTGTATATATATATATTCAGTCTGCAGCTCTGTAAATAGCATATAGCATCAGAATACACAAAAGTGTGTGTGTGTGTGTGTGTGTGCATGTGTATATATATGTGTGTGTATATGTGTATATATATATATATATGTAAAGCTAAAGGTTTCCCCTGCACATATGTGCTAGTTGTTCCCGATTCTAGGGGGCGGTGCTCATCTCCGTTTCAGAGCCAAAGAGCCAGCACTGTCCAAAGATGTCTCCGTGGTCATATGGCTGACATGACTAAATGCTAAAGGCACATGGAACGCTATTATCTTCTCACCAAAGGTGGTCCCTATTTTTCTATTTGCATTTGTACATGCTTTTGAACTGCTAGGTTGGGACAAGTAACGGGGGCTCACCCCATTATGTGGCACTAGGGATTTGAACTGTTGAACTGCTGATCTTTCAATCGACAAGCTTAGTGTAAGCTAGGACCACACCAACACAGGATGTCACGAAACAGCCGACTAATCTGCAAACATCAACTCCATCAACCAATCAGGATGTAACAACACAGCTAACCAATCCACTTACAGCAACAAAGCTAGCACTCCCCACCTCCCCACCAGTATTTATAGAGAGACGGCAGCAGTGGTGTGTTGCTCCCGGTTCAGTCCGGTTCGTGCAATCCAGTAGCGGTGATGTTGTGATGTCACTGAACCGGTTCTCTGTGTCCCAGACCCAGGCCCACCCACGTGGCCAAACTTACCTTTTTTTTGTAAAAACCATGAAAATAGCGTTCTGCGCATGCGCAGAGCGCTTTTTTGTGAATTTTTTCTCAAAAAGATTTCCTGCACATGTGTGGTAGCGCGCTTTTGGCGCGCGCTCGAGCAAAGCAAGGGCGCGCGCACAAATTGTGCACACACGCGTGCATGAAGAGAACCGGTAGTAAAGGTAGGTAGAACCCACCCCTGCCACACAACCAGTAGTAAAAAATTTTGAATCCCACCACTGGTGGACTCCAGTTGCCACTGCCATAGCCCAGTGCTATACTGTTATCACATCAGGGTTTTTTTAGAACTCTCCTAGGTTTAATCATCTCATAAGTCCTTGCCATGACAAAGCCACAGAATATTTTACGTTACTGGCTTAAGTAACTTTCTTTACATCTGATATTATTATTTGCATTTTATTTCAACTATATTGACATATGACCTGTTGATAATGCTTTCGCCAATGGTTATCTCACTTTGGGAAAGTGTATCCTTCTTACATTCGATTTCATCTGTCACTTTTGTTATCTTTTCAGTCAGATTGGGGAGAGCCTTTTTGAACCTTTACTTGACTTTCAGCAGCCAAAAATCCGATGCCTTTGCTAGGACTGTGTGTAAAGGAGATGGCTCTTTTCAACTAAGGTGTATGCACTTTTGAATCATTTTGGAGAAGCAGCATCCACCATGCATACTTTACCTCTAAAAACAGCTGTATCACTTCACCTCATGCCTGTCCAAAGTTTTATCCAATTCATGCACAAAATCTTCTTTTGGTTGGCAGAACTTCCAGATGAGGCCTTGGAACAATGGGGAAACACCTTCACAAAGTTAAATTGTGATTCCTGTGGTCTTCACCACTAGCACAAATAATCTGGGCATGGTCAAGTGTGGCTGCCTCATACGCATACCTAGTTCCTATTACTTCTTCATGGAAATAATTTTTTCTGTCTGGGGCCTTTTCTATTAATCAATTATTGGACCGAAGAGAACATATTCTCTTACCTAGTTGCTTTAAGTAAGAGCTGTTCATGGGACCCTGAAATGGTACAGTATGTGGGAATGTCCTTGGGTGGTTGGAGAAAGAGCCTACAGATTAGAAAATTGTCATGGAAAAGGCATCTTGGTCCACAGAAGCAGAAGGATCATGGGAAATTATTCAGATGGGACTTTCCCTAGACAGAGCTGATATTCATTGTTGTCCTTCTTGTCTGGACAAACTAGAAGGTTTAACAACACCCAAAATATTTAATGTCCATTTCACGGGTGTCAAGCTCGCATTGCCATAGCAACATCACGTGACCATTCACAACCTTTTCCCCTTTGCTAAACCGGGTGTGGGCAATGCCAATATGTGACGTATCTGGCCCTTGGGTCGTGAGTTTGACACCCTTGGTTTATTCCAGGGGTGTCAAACTCGATTTTATTGAGGGCTTCATCAGGATTATGTTTGACCTCAGGGGGCCGGGGTACTCATGGCCAGGGTGGGCATGGCCAGCTCAATGTCACTCATGTTGGGGGCGCCAATGGCAGTCTGAACCCAGGGAAAATGGGTTCCCAAGCTCCATTTTTCAGCTGCAATGGCACCCTGTAACCCTCTGCCAGTGAAAACAGAGCTTGGGAGGGCCATCCACAGCTCTTGCAAGCTCCATTTTTGCTGGCAGAGGCATCACAGGCCGGTCCTTCACTGTTTCCAGGACCCCGCAGGCCAAATCTAAGCATCCTGCAGGTCAGATCTGACCCCCGGGCCTTGAGTTTGACACCCCTGGCCTATTCTCAATACTATCTTCACAGGTTTGTGGATATTCAAAGAAACGGTAGAAGTTGGGGGTGCACAAGAACCCAATTCTTCTTGAAATATTATGATAACTTTTGTCAGAGGAAGCTTGTTTTTTCATTTCATGACATCCTCCTGCCTGCAAAGAATTGTTTCTTGAAAAACAGGCTTTTTCCTGTCTTCTGGTAAGGTTTGGTTGAGTGGAAATTTGTAGGCATTAAGCTGAAGTTTATCCATTTCACATTCCATCTAATCCCAAGAACTTCATTTGTCTGAACAATCTAGTTTTACCCAGTAATTGTTCTTCTATTGACAGAAAGCTGTTTAATCCTACAGAAGTGTTTGTTATTTTTTTAAAAAAAGGTGGGGGGAAGGAGATGAATTTCACTGATTCTTTCTTCCACCCTTCCTGCTGTCACCTGTAGGCCTTTTTGCCACCTCTGGCACACTTCTGGGAAGCCATTTATTGTATGGGGTTGATATGAAGAAATGCAGTGGGAGAAGCCTAATGAGAGAAGGTAAAAGAGTCCCTGAGGATTTTACTCCACTAGTTGTCGCCGACTATAGGGGGCAGTGCTCATCTCTGTTTCAAGGCCATTGAGCCATGGTCCAGCATGGCATCATGGTCACCTTCCCACCTAAGTGGAATCTGATCTCATTTGCATGTTTTCAAACTGCTAGGTTGGCAGGAGTTGGGGCGAGGATGGAAGCTCACCCTGTCTCATAGTGCTTGGGTCTCAAACCCAAGCTGCCGGTTTTCCAGCCAACAAGCCCAGCTTTTTAACCACTGAGCCACTGCACCATTTCTATGAGAAAAGGAAACCAACCAAAATGTACGTCCTCCTTGTCTGTTCACACTACCCCCTACTGAATAAAAAAACCAATCTTTTTCAGCATGAACTCACCATTAGATATAAATTACATTGCATTACCTTATTTATTATATACAGTAAATGTCGGGTCTGTCCCGACACACATACTATCCGGGGGAGAGGGGCATCTGGATACCAGCACGGTGGTGGGACTGCACGACGGGAAACACACACACATACACACCTCACTCACGCACACTCACCTCACCTCGCTCACGGAGAGGAACGTAAAGGGAGACGGAATGATGATGGACAGCGGCATCGCCCACAACTCCACAGCCGCTTCACAGCTGATTAGGGGTGCGGCACGGCACGCCTAAAGGACGTCACCAACTTCCTACCACCCCACAGCTGAGCAGGGGCGTGGCACGGTGCAAACATTCAAAATGCGTTGGGAGGCAGTCGCTCCCAACGCTGAACTGAAGCAGGCAGCACCGACTTTCCACTTCCAGCAGTGAATAAACCGACTTGCAAATTGAAGTTTGTGCGTGTGATTCGTTCTGCGCGAAGGCGAGCCGAGAGTAAATTTATTATATACTATACAACATGATGCCAATTTAAATAAGACATTTGCTTCCTTTCCTAAAATATAGGAGCATTAAATTTGCAATTGTATAAAAGGATGAAAAAAAATGTCCATTGAAGCCACCTGGAATCATGGAGCTCAGTTTTAAAATCCTTCTTTTAGACCAGGGGTGTCAAACTGGCAGCCCACAGGTTGGATGTGTCACACACAGGCCACGCCCACCCCAACTCCATGAATGGGGGAAAAGTTGCGAAACGTCATGTGACGGCAATGTGATGTGGTGATTTTGACACCCATGTTTTAGACTCTTCTTTCTAAGACAAAATTAGCAGCTCATTTTAAGCATTTTTCTAGTAAGAAAATGACTAATAACATTATCATGGAGTAAATGATTCCATGGCTAACTGCTTCAATGAACTTTTTGGTGATATCTTTTGCTGAAGCTTGTTAATGTATACTTCTGTGAGTGTGGCTATTAAATGCCCAAAATGCTACAATCAGGGGTGGGTTCTACTTACCTTTAATACTGGTTCTCCTCATGCACGCGCTTTGCGCGTGATCAGTGCACGCACACTCGCTTTGCTCGCGTGCGCGCCGAACACACACTCCATGCATGCGCACTAACTTTTTTTGGGAAAAAAACTTGAAACAAGCACTCTGCGCATGCGCAGAGCAGAAAAACCTAAGTACAGGTGCGCGGGTGGGCCCAGCTCCCGGCCGCAGAGAACCGGTTCGGTGACGTCACACCGTCACCGCTACCAGATCGCACGACCTGGGCCGAACCGGGAGCAACCCACCACTGGCTACAATGCAAAACAAAACAAATGGTAACAAATGTGTTAATGTGAAGTTGGCTGGTACATTTTCTCCTTTAACTCTGGTCTACCGAGATTTCACTTTCCTTAAGGGTATACACAGATTTTTTAGTCATTACAAGATAGCAAGGCCTCAGTTCTTTCTATTTCATATATTCCTATTGACTTTTGAAGATTTGACTAGCTGGAATACCAGTAAAATGTTCTTTTTCATGTTATTATCAAGGAACAGAGACTGGATTTATATGCACACTGCATCAAAACATGTTTTGTTTTGTTTAGCTTTGATTTAGTCTATTCTGCAATCCAAGCCTATTTTGATTTACTCAATAAAATTATGGTTAAACAATTTACAGAAAAGCTGGGATGACTATAGTTGGGGTCATGGTCAAAGCCCCTTATCCCTTTGTCTATGCATCCACATAATATCCATATACAGAGGAATGCAGTTTCAATTAGATCTTGTGTCTATCATCTCTCTGTCTCCCCCCCCCCTCCTCCATAATTAAATATAATAGGTGAATTTAGTCAATATGCTTAACTGGCTCAAGGAGAGCTAGCAAAAAGTTGCAGATGGGACTGCTTTTCAATCAGCTTTGTACCTAAGATAGGACTCAAACTCTCAAAGACTCAAAGTTCCTGGCCTTCAGCCCTTACAACAAACTGTCTTTCAGCATGAGGTACAAATACTTACATACAGTGAGGGAATTAAAAGAGGATAATTTGAGTCCAGGGTTCTTTGAGGAGAAATTAACCTCAGTCTGCCAGGGAAGATGAAATGAAACCAGGGAAGTAAGAGTTAACAGAATTAACCTTTTCTTCCTGTTCCCACCAATAAGTCCTGGAGGAATCCTGTGAAATAGGAGTTGTTCTATAACAGCTCCTTTTTACTATTGACATAAAGTACACACCTGAAATCTCCATTATTTATTTCCCCTCAAAAGTAAAAGCAAGCAGAACAGAAGGGAAAAAAAACAACCTCCCATCCATCAAGAGAAAAGATGTAGAAAATGCCAAGTTTCCATCTGACAGGACATTGGTGCTGCCGGCATACCTGGGTAAATAATTACCCCAGGTGAGTGCAAATACAACCATTAGATAATGTAGGGCTGGCTGGCCATTGTGTTTCCATCACCTATCCCCCCCAAATTTGTGAAGCTAAAAAGAACCACAATTGCCAGACTGAATTCCTCCAGAATAGAAATGTCCTAATACAGAAATCATTTTCATAAACGTCTAGAAACTTTTTCATTATGCAGTCCTTTTTTAAAATTTCTGGTTTGTTCATTTGTTGTGGTTCTTCTAACCTGTTCTGCTTTCTAAATCTGATTTAATCGGGTCTCTTCTCTTAAAAGATGTCAACTAAAAGGATGTAAGCTGTGCAGCTTCCTACCAGTAGTAGGGGCCCCTGCCCTGTGGAACAGTATCCTCCCTGAAATCTAGCAGGCCCTTACACTTCTAGTCTTCTAGAAGGCCTGAAAAAGCTGGCTTTTTCTCTTGGGATAGGGTAAGGCTACAGTCCAGAAACTATGATTGTTTATGATTGTTCCACTATTTTGGAATGCTGGTTTTTGTTACTTCTTTTATTGTTCATGTTGGGAGCCAACCAGAGTTACGGTACATAAGCAAAGTAGCCATATATGTTTCATAAGCAAATAAATATAAGTATAAAGAAGGAAAATATTAGTTGACCATAAACACCATTTTGCCACTCAGTGAGGCAATTGAAGAGAGGAAAGCTGTGTGATTCAAGAAGTATCTAACTCAATTCCAAAGTATTTTTCAGACAGAAACAAATATAAAATCTATTTTACAATCTTATACAATCCGGAATGTTTTCCTGTTCTCAATTTTACGAACTCCATGGTTTTACCTTATGAAGAATAGAAGTAAGCGTAATTAAAATCAATCAATTATATTTTTTCGGAACATACTGAGGTTCAAAGGGCAGATTTTAATATTCCACAAGGGGTGGGCTATAACTGAATTCCAGAGGTGGGTTATGTTTTTATTGGCTTATTTATGCTCTAAGACATGAAAACACAACACACACACAAAACCATCCAAAACCTATGGGGGTAAACCTGTGGCACTTTGATGTTGCTGAAACAGAACTCCCAGCAGCAGAAGCCAATAAAGCTAATTGTGAAGAATGCTAGGAGCTACAATTCAGCAACATCTGGAGAGCCTTAAGTAACCACTCCAATGAAAGGCTGGCTTTCATAGGACTGTGCAGTACAGTTCCTGATCTGTTGCTCTACAGCCTTGTTGCAATCACAGCGATTATGTAACTGCTGACTTTGCCTGGCTGAGTTAAAGGAACCTTCCCAAAATGTCTAGACAGATTCCCATTCTGATATATACTTTGATTGGACTATAGCCAATCCTAATGGCACTAGGGAAACCTTGTATATATATAAGGTTAGCCTACATAAGCTTCATCTTATCTGAGTTAGTCTCCTCAACCATAGATAAACAAATTCACAGCATGTTTCTTGAGCTATGCCCCATGTTTAGGGGTAAATAAATATGAAGTTCCTTGAAGCATTTAAAAAAAACATTTTGTCCAATGCATCTTATAGATAGATACAAAAGGGAAGGTTATTGAAAAGGATCTCATGCTGCAGCCATCAAGAAATCTGAGGAAGCAGTTTATCTAGACCTGTTTCAGTTAGATTTCAGGCTGAAATTTAGAACAGACAGCCTCGGTTGTACTTGCCGATGATCTGTGGCAGAGGTAGGATGGGGCTGGTACATCCATCCTTATGCTCCTCTCTCCAGCAGTTTTTGAAACCATCAACCACGTTATCCTTCTGGCTAAGCTCCAGGACTTGGAAATTGCTTTACTGCAGTTCTTTTCCTTCATTCACAGTCAGTTCCAGTTGGTGTTGATTAAAGGGATAGGGAGATATTGCTCCCTAAATTTCTTCTTTGTGGGGTATTACAGGACTTGACCCTCACACTTCATTCACAATTTACATGATATGGGGGGCGGGGAGATTTGGGGTATGCTAAAGAGGCCCAGTTATATGTTTCAACCCCAGGCCAGCCAAGTGAAGCTGACAAAACTGTGTCCCAATGCTTGGGTATGGAAAAACTATACCTAGTTCAGTCAAGACCAAAGTAACTGTTGCTAGTGTCATCTAGATCCAGGGAAATTCCATTTTAAACTTGGATAGGATATCACTTATCTACGCAAGAGTGGTGCACAGTCGGGGGGGGGGGTAGGTTGTCTTCGT
>JANHFM010003996.1:345139-359029 GCA_032468115.1 Grayia smithii
GCCAAAAAGTCTCCCGCGAGCCTCCCAAAAAGAGAGAAAAAGCAAAGCAACTGGCTGCAGAGCTACCAGCTTCAGGGAAGCAGCCCAACAAGCAGAAGCGCTGCACCCAGAAAGAGAAGGGCAAAAGTGGTATTTGTGCTGCCCCAAGGGGCCAGCGGGCTGCAGCTGCAGCTGAACAGTTCCCACACACACACTGTGCCCGCGTCGCCACACCCGGGCTTATTTTCGGGGTAGGGATAATATTAGGCCCACCCCCAAAAAATTAGGGTTGGACTTATTGGGGTGGGTGGTGTTTTCGGAGAAACATGGTTTCTACTGTGTTTCCCCAAAAATAAGACCCTGTCTTATATTTTTTGGGACCCTGAAATAAGCGCTTGGCCCTATTGCCATGCACTCAAAAGCCCGATTGGACTTATTATCAGGGGATGTCTTATTTTGGGGGAAACAGGGTTCTTGGTCATGATGCTTTTGGCCTAACTTTAGGCATGTTGCAGGATCCAATCTGGCTCGGTCATCGGGACCAGAGGTTTTGTCTTCCAAGCTGGAGCCCATCCTCAGGAAACTTCTCTATGTGCTGTGGGCTGTTCTGTGTGTGGTATTTATGTGGCCAGAATATAATTTTGGGACAGAGCACTAACTTATTTCTCTATTCAGCTACAGAATACTTTGCATAACAATAGTGCTTCTCATAAATAGATATTCACAGATGTCACCCATTTGAAATATGAACAGGCAGAAAGTTTACAGTTCTTGATAAAGTCGAAGATACCGAATATAACATTTGGTTTTTTTTCTCTCTCTCTCTTCTCATTAGTTTATCAATTTGACTATGAACATCTGAAGGCCTTGAACACGGAGTTCAGCCAGTCTCCCAATATGCTTCTGAATTGAATTAAGTTCACACTTTCCCCCAATCACTGAAAATTACAAGGGATGTTTGTATTGTCAATATTTTCTTATGCTCACCTATTGTGAATATGTGGTTTTAGAACTCAAATGCAAATAAATATTTTCTAGATTTAAAGATTTCAGGCAGCCCAGGATAATGGAAAGATAAAAGGATCTGAAGTCCTAAATATCTGGAGGGCAGTAAGCTGAGGATGTTGCATTAACATCTATTTGTATATGAATATATTTCATGTGAATACATGCTGTAATAAATTACTGTTTAGATGACATAGATGAATAGCCCTAAGCAATTATTGTCTTTTGATTTAACGTAATTATGTTGGTTCCCAATAAACATTTTGTTTCTATTTATTTGTCTCCAGCTAGTCTTTAAAATCATCTAAATTGGGGCCAATTTCTCATATGATGGCATTGCCAGAGAATTCCACAGTTTATGTGGACTACAAAGACATGCATCTTTTCATTGGTTTTTCATCTTGCTTCATTTAACTTCTGTAGATGACCCCTGAGTTCTGAGAGAGGTCCTTAATTCCAGAAATATTAAATGTTGCATTTTGTACATCTGGAGCTCTTCAGCTCGTCTGCTGTTACTCATCATTTCAGCCCCAGTGGCTTTGCTGTTCCTTTCTCTAAACAGATCAAGAATCTCCATCTGGCGCTGTTAGATGTCTTGTGTTTCTTTATGGAGATCATAAACCAACCTTCTTTGACTCCACATCTATGTAGCAAGAGCATTAAAAGTTCAGTGCAATTATTCAGGTTTCCCTGGATTCCATCCGGATGATGAATGTCCAATCGTACATTCAATTGTACATTAAATTTGTGTAGAGAGGAACATCTTCTCTCAATATTCAGGTTCCAGACCTTTCTCCTTTCTAGAGTTAAGTTGTAAATTATGATAAGCTTAGCAATAAAAGTGAATTACCTGACTCTGTAATACAGGTAGTCCTCGTCTTACAACAGTTCATTTAGTGACTATTCAAAGTTGGTCAAAAAAGTGACTCATGAGTTTTTATAAATTTTTCACACTTACAATGCATTCAGAAAATATTCAGACCCCTTTCACTTTTGTCAATTTTGTTATGCTGCAGCCTGATTCTACAGTTGTTGAAATCCTTTTTTTTCCTCATTAATCTACATTCAGTACCCCATAATGACAAAGTGAAAACAGAATATTAGAAATGTGTGTAATTTTATTAAAAAGAAAAAAACTGAAATATCACATTGGCATAAGTATTCAGACTCTTTGCAACAACACGTGAAATTTAGCTCTCGTGCCTCCCGTTTCTCTTGATCGTCTCTGACATGTTTTTACAGCTTGACTGGAGTCCACCTGCGGTAATTTAAATGGATTGGACATGATTTGGAAAGACACACGCCTGTCTATAGAAGGCATCACAACTGACAATGTATACTGTAGCACATCAAAAGCCATGAGGTAAAAAAAACTGCCTGTAGAGCTCAGAGAAAGGACTATTACAACACAGATCTGGGGAAAGCTACAATAAAATTTCTGCTGCACTGAAAGTTCCTAAGAGCACAGTGGCCTCCATGATTCTCAAATGGAAGACATTTGGCACAATCAGGACTCTTCCAAGAGTTGCCTGGTCGCCTGGTCAAACTGAGCAACCAGGAGAGAAGGGCCTTAGTAAGAGAAGTGACAAAGAACCTGATGGTCATTCTGACTGAGTTCCAATGATCCTATGTGGAGATAGGACAGAATTCCAGAAGGGCAGCCATCATTGCATCTCTCCACCAATCTGGGCTTTATGGCACAGTGGCTAGACGGAAGCTTCTCCTCAGTGCAAAACACATGAAAGCCGGCTTGGAGTTGCCAAAAAAAAAAAAAAACCACTTGAAGGACTCTTAGACTGTGAGGAGCAAACTCTAAGTGGGCTTTCATGTGTTTTGCACTGAGGAGAGACTTCCATCTAGCCACTCTGCCATAAAGCCCAGATCGGTGGAAGGCTGCAGTGAAATCCTTCCATTCCCACCATTCAGAACTTCAGAACTGAAGAAGCTTCTTGGATGAAAAGTGAAACACCTTCAAAGAAAAAAACAAAGAACGTCTAGTTGCTTTTTGAAAATGAACTTGTTAGATCTGGTGAAGGAAAACTCAGAGAGTGACTTTCAACAACAGCTCTCTATTACGATCCTCTGCAACGAGCAATGCTCGCTGGTCAAGACTCCCTTTATATAGAGTACATTAACCAATCAGCATCCAATATTTTCCCACCCAAATGGAGGACCTTGGTGGAAACCACTTATCTCAGTAATTGACAGTCTCAATATCTAACAGAACCTTTGGGACAGTGAGGACCTGGATGACTAAGAAGGTCCAGAATTACAAACTCAGTTGATTTTTCTGGGCATCAGAATCATTATTGCTGGGGCGGAAATTAGTAATAGGGAATCTTTCTCTTTGTCTCACATACTTAAGTACAAAGTGGTCTAAAATGCTGCCTTATGTAGAATGGATGTAGTTTAACCTAAACATACCAATGTATGAAAAGCTAAAATATACTTAGTCCTCTCCAAATAGAGGAATGGCTGCTTTGCTGCCTTATCCAGGTAAAAAAAATATATCCTGAATTTCTCCATTTAATAGAGTTCTTAACAAAGAGTACTTTGAGTACTCTTAACAAAGAGTACTTGTTTTTTCAGAGTCTGTGTGGTCTCATCTAATTTTTCCTGTTAATCTACATCTAGAATATATGGTTTATCAAATCAAATGACTTAATAACTCCATTTTTTTTACATCACCATCAAAGAAAATCCGATGACCATTCTTTTAAATACATTTTTCGGATGTCCAATAAACTCAAAATTAAATCTTTTGATGAATCAATTAGAATCTTAAAACTGAAGAAAGCGATTTGAGATATTTTAAGAGTGTCAATGTACCGTTATTGTATATTTCAATTCTTTAGTCCATCAATTGTGTTATTAACGCAATTTGGGAAACATTATTTAGTTTTCGATGCAAATACAATGTGGGTTTATCAACTTTGGATATCAACTCCATCAGAGATGGGGCTCGCATGCCATCAGCAGTAACGCGTGGCTCCTCCTCCACAACCGCACCATCTGCGCATGCCCACAGCTTTCGCACGTGCCCCCACCCTGCGCTGCGTGTGCAACCACACCATCTGCACATGTGCATGCTGCGCACCAGTCATCTTGTGCGCATGCTCAAACATATGCGCAGGAGAGCTCCAAAGACCAGCTGGGTCCCCTGAATTGCATGCATGTGCACCAGAGCACTGAACAGTAGCTGGAGTGCGCACACATGTGCAGCTTCAGGTGAGTTTGGTGGTGGCTTGCGTTCCCGGAAAAATGGCTCTGCATGCCACTTCCAGCACGTGTGCCATAGGTTCACCAACACACGTGCCATACGTTTGCCAACACAGATTATGAATTTAGGGCACTATTACTTAAAATGATAGGCATTAGATCTTTAAAATCTCAGTGGAGGTCTTTCCTAACACCAGTCTGATTGGCTGTCCAAACATACCCATGATCAAATACAAAACTTTCTGCAATACTAGGCAGTCTCTGCTCTCCCAGTGAGCCATGGAAATTCCCATTCCACATCTGGGCACAAAAAATGTAATAAGGTTACTCTCTAAGCTAGAAAATCTGTTTTTACTGTTGAGAGGCTGAACAGTTGCCAAGAAATTTAAGCTGACAGATAAAATCAACCTTGTCTTCTCATAATGTAAGCTAAAGTCTGCCTGGGTTTTCTTCACTTGCATTTAATTAGTTTGACCGTTACCAGTAATGTTATTTTTATGATTGGTAATGTGCTAAATTCATAGATGGATGCTTCTATAGAAACTCAGAACAAAAAGAGCCTAGTCCATTTATAGACACTAGAGAAGTCTGCATACTTTGATGTGAGGTTTGCTGACTACATATGTGGGTCTGTATTCTTATTAACACAAAGGCTGCCCCCATCTGTTGAAAAGAACAGATGGTTGTCATTAATCAGAACTTTAATGCCAGAACCCATCTTTTAAGAAAGTTTAAGTTTTGTACTAACTTCAATGTTTGTTTGACTCCCAATTTGTCTTCTTGGCAACAGTTTTTTGTTTTTACTTTTAAGCTTTTTCATAGTTATTAATCTTTGTAGAGACTACCTCTTTCTCTACCTTGTTTTCTTCACAATTCTGGTTTACCTTTAATCTCCCTCTGGACATCATTGTCCATGGATTAAAATAATCGGAAGTCAATATGGATTATAGAGGAATGTAAATGCTTGCTATGTGAAGCTTGGTAATGTATTTTCATTTTAAAATTGGCTATTGCTAGGTAGAAAAAAAAGGGCATTACATAAACAGTGTCCTACTGAATCAAGCTCTTCTACTCTTGGCCCATCTAATTCAACTTGACTGTCCTTATAGTGGCCAACTAAATGCACAAAGAAGCCCAACAGTCTTCCAACATATGGCCTTTAGAGGCAATATCACAGTTGTGGTGGCTAATAGTCATTGCTCTCCGTGACTTCCATGAATCAATCCAACCCTGAAGAGATTGGTTAAGAGGGCTCCCCTAGATATGATCATGAGCATATATGAGCATATATGATATATGGATGGATAGCAGATTACAAATATTGTGTATGTCTATGGAAAAGAGACAGGCAAAGCATAGCTCTTCAAACTATTGATTTTGTGCATGGCCAGTATTTATGGGTCCATGGGTCCATGTAGCTTTTTCTTGGAAAATACATGAATGACATATAGATAAGTAAAACACATCTACCTGTGGCTTTAATCTGTTGAGGCTTTCATATAATTCTTTTGAGCAAGATTGGTGCAGACAAGCTTACCTGTAATTGTGCTACCTGCAATCACATCATGGTACTTAAAATACATAGTCAGGCACATTTTGGGATGTATGCCATAAGCTCAATCAAAGCCAAGTTTCTCTTCAAGCAGGCTCATGCTCTTCCATGCAAACTAGGATCGCTAGGTAGAGACCAAATTGAAAGTAAATTATGTATTTTAATTATTGAGATCTCAGAGGTATGCTAAATATTTTGAAATGTGAAGCTGTATTTGATTATATATTACTTTTGTGTGTGTGTGTGTGTGTGTGTATCATAAAGCAAAATGGTGGCATGAACACAGTACTAGCTGTGACTTTCATGTAGAAGCAGCACAAGGGTCTATGAAAAGGGCGACATATGCTGAGGTTTCACCACTGAAATATTACTAAGTCTTCTACACACTATATTTCATATCCAGTAATCAGATCATTTTCTATAAAAAATATTGTAAGACAGTGTTTCGAATTAACTTTAACCCAATCTTACCCACCATTAACAAGATAATAGAATAAGATTTCTATAGTTAGCGGTGTTGACTGGGGAAAGGGCAAAGGGGATAAGAATGATGAAAGCAGCACTTGTGCTATGATGCAAGGCCTGGTTGTTTGTTTTTTTAAAAAGTATAGCACAACATGACTGACATGTTCCCAAAGGGGTGAGGCTCATGACAGGACCCTACTTTCATTGGTTTGATGAATATGAGAAGCTCCTGTAGAAATTGTGTTCCAGAGAGTTGGTAATATTTCACCTACAAACTAATTTCAATTCAAATGTGCTAATACACCCAAAGATTTACAAGGGACTTTGAGAGGCTCACATGGTGCTAATCACATCACAAATAGAATGTAACTATAAATAAGGGGAGGGAGAGAGAGAGAGAGAGAGACATTAAAACAAGGGAAAAACCGTCAGTGGTCCATGTCAGGTGATTTTAATTAAGAATCAGATATGAATTGTAGCCATATACAATTGTGAATAAAACCTCAATAAAAACTTCTATGAAAGGGAGAAACACCAGGTTTATCCATGAAACTATATTGAAGAGGAAGGCAATATACAGTGTTGTGTTCCAATGAATAAAATCCATCAATAGGTCCCTTGCAAAAATTTCATTAAGATAAACAGGATTGGAGATAGATACATTAGTAGGAGGATTAGGACCAGTTTACCCTATTTCATTGCCTAAGAGCAGCAAACTAAAAACATTGCTTCGATGACCTCAGGACATTAACCCCCATCCGCTGACATATAAACGGAAAGCTCTAGTCAAACCAAATTGCATTCATTCAATTCTTGAATTGGTTAACATGAACAAGAGACCCTGAGCTGGAAAAGTGCTTTATACTGATGAGCTGTGACTGATAATATTGGAAAAGGCTCCCTTTTTATAATCCAAAAATACACTGCAGAAATGTCTTCGTCTTGAAGGACTTTATGCCAATTCCTTTTTAAAGACTTGCTTCTTTTTAACGTATCAAACAAATACTCTTTTCTTAAATAAAAACTACTTGTCTGTTTTTTTAGGTATGGTATCTTTAAATACATTGAAACAGGGCAACAAACAGGATGCCATCAAGTGTCAGGCACTTATTTTCATTAATGAAAATCTTCTCTCTTTTGCTCAGTAGCAAAAGTTAAGCCATTCCAAAAATGTCAGTTATCTATTTCTGCTACCCCAATTCAATGGACTCTTATATGACACTAATAATTGTGCTGCCATGTAGGTGTGCACCAGGAAACCCAAAGCAGCATCTCCACAGTAGGAAATGTGGTGTTAGTTACTAAGAACAACCGATTAATCCAAATATCTTAAGACAAAGTCAAGCATCTGAAGATAAAGCAGCCTTCTGCTGTTTCCCAATCCCATCTTCAGCACAAATATCCCAGTGTGTGTGTGTGTGTGATGGCACATAAAACAACTCTGAAAAAGAGCATTTTCTTTAGTGTTCTCTATAATTAATTCCATTTTACTGTTTTCTAGAGTTATGCAATGCTTTGTTTCAGATTCCAAAATGGTGCTCCAGTCTATGAGGGACAGCTGCATATCAGTGCTATATATTCTGGCCTCCACATAGTGCAAAGCATGAATTTTGGAACTGAATTCAAAGACTATCCAGTCTTATTTTCCATTATATCTTTCAGGGCAAGATTCAAAACAAACCTCTTAACTTTTGTCATAAACATTGTTAATGACTATATATAAGCAGCAGAAGGGATAGGATGTGATCTGAAAAGAACAACACACAATTTGTAGAGAAGTGACTTTTCAGTTCACACTACTCACAGGTATGGACAATGGACAACTCTGAAGGTAGAACCACTTATCTGGTGGTTAGGATGGAAGGAGGCTACAATTAGCCAGCCTGACAACAGATACAGTGCCCAAACAGGCTCTGTAAGAATTCCACATAGCATCAGAGGTACATGTGTACAGTGTTTCTCTGTTATTGGGTCATCTCCCAGGAAATCCAATTCTCAAGGTCAAAAGAAGAAATTAAATAACCTTTGGTATTTGATTGAAGACATTACAATTTGTGCAGAAAGGGGAATTAAGGCTTGAAGGTGATGGGGAGAGAAATACTGTTTAAAGTTAGAGAAATGCAATGTCAGTTGCATTAGCTATTTCTGGATGTTGCAGATACTGGACTAGGCTGGTCTCTGTGTGTGCAGCCAAAAAAGGTGGCATGCTGGACCATGCCAAGGTGCAGGTGAGGGATATCATCTTTAAAGTGTTCCTCCATGTGAAATAGTTTCTGTGTAATATTAAAATAACAGAAAATCTAATACAACAGGATGTTTGTGATACATTCAGGTCCCACTATGGGAACCAGTATCAGGAATCAGAAAACTCATGAAATATTTTTTTTTTAATACAACGTTTTGTCTTTAAAGAAAGCATCACAATGCCTTGCAGTAAACATGTTGAAGAAATGTAACACCAGGAGTGATGGAAAGGGAAATGAGCTAAATTTCAAAATGTGGTTCAGTGCTGCTAGGCCAAAAGAGATCAAACAAATTAGTTATTTTTCATGTTATGTTTCTTCTGAAGATCCCTTTAACAGATGGTTTTTAATCAGTAAAAGGCAGCTCCATCCACATATTTGATTATTTCTCTAAGCTAGTCTTTCTTCTCCTCTTTTATGTTTTATAATAAAACATATTAAATGCATTTCATTAAATGTTTTATTTTTAACCAATGACCCTATTTGGTGTACCAATTAGGCCTCATTTCATAGAAAGAAAACAAACAAAAAACATACACAGCCTCCCAGCACACACCTTATTAGCTAAAGCTGCTTGGTTTTTTTCCCCCCCTGCAACCGAGTCAAGTGTCATAGGCTAATGTAAAAATAAACACGTAAATATCTGCAGATTTATATCCTGCACAATATATTTGAAGGAGATGTGCTGAATTTTGGTGTTTGGGCTCTGTGCTTCCATCCTCCCTCCATTAGGAAAAGACCATATGGTATTCACAAAATGTTTTGGACCATTAATTTCAGAACCTCGAACATACCAGCCAAAGCTCTGACAGATGATATTAAAATCTATCTGTGCTTGATATAAAGTTATCTTCTTGTAACAAATGTATTTAATAATACAGATGGTAGCCTATTAGCTGTTGGCATTCATGTGAAAAATAAATATGGGTATTCTATTAGATGGCTTCATTTTCTCTCTAATTAGATTGCACACTTTGTCCTTAGCATACATACAAATATTAGGCAATGTATCCCTTGTTCATCACCAAATATGATGTGCAGAATGGCAATTAATAAAAGGCCAAAATACCCGCCCACCCTTCTAACACTGGATCACTTCAAAATACAAATACTCATGAGGTTTCTACAAAAAAGTATTAGTACAAAGGGCAACATTAAAAAAGAACTGGGAAAAGTTTAAAAAACACACAGAAAAACCAGTAACAGAAACCAAAAGACAAAATGGAGAGAGAGATGCTCTTTTTCTTTCTCCAAAAACCAACTGAAGGACTGTTTTTGTCTACCAATTGTCCAGAAAATCAAATCCCGTCTTCAGGATAACATTATTTGCATTACTCTGCAGAAAGAAAGAAAGAAAATTTGTTTTAGAAAAGAAAGCAAGTAGTTACAACTCAAAAGGGAGTAAAATCAAGAATAACCAAGGCAAGAATTACAATATTGTATAACGGTTTAGGTCTATACCTGGCCTTTTGCATACACTACATTAGGTAGGCTTTTGATTCCACAAAGAGTTTCCACCAGAAAACCACCAATGGGTTTTCAATGGTTGTCTCTCCGTTCTGAATATCTTATGGATTCCCAAACATTTCCTGGGAAGTAAGGCTATAAAAGAATTGCCTCTCTCCCATTACCAGCTAGAAAGGAATTTCATATATCCTGTTTGGCAGAAAGAGCTATCAAACATTTCACAGGTTTGATGCATAGTGGCCCACAGCCATATATGGCTGTGCTCAGATATTCAGATTACGATTGGCTCTTCATTGAACTTTTTCTCAGAAGGTCCCAGTTACCAGAAATGCTACTCAAACAATATTTAAAATTAATGGGAGATGAGTAGGAACATTTGAATGATCAGAGAGGCTGGGTTATCCAGAATCAAGTACCAATTTTACTTGCACAAAAATGAATGACACACATTATTCCTTGTTACCCTTCAAGCAACTAGTTCCTTAAAGAACTAGTAAAAATGAATGGGAAAGGGATTGGTCATCTCTTTGTCCCTTGAGCCATTAAACAGATTTTATATGTGAGGTATAAGGTAGTCAAGTCAAGAAAGTTACTAGTTATGGTGTGTCCTTTATACAATTCTAAAATTCTTCTAATACACTTCATTGGATGATCCAAGATTCAAGTGTTTGAAAACTCTACTTTCTCCTTGCTTTTATATTTTACTTATTTTTATAATTTTTAATAATTTTATATACCTCAATCATGTCTTCTGTCCTTCACCTTTTCTCCAAGATAAAGAGTTGCATTGTTTTCTCATAGGCAGATATTCAGGTCCCCTTCCCATGTTGGCTGCCCTCTTCTGCACCTTTCCCAACTCTATTATACCCTTTTTCAAATGCATTCTACTTTATATTCCAGATATGAATGCTTGTTAGATTGACAAAGAAGGCATTACATTGCCAGCAATTTTACTTTCAACCCCTTTCACGATAATCCTGAGCATGAAATGTGTCTTTTTTATAGCTACCATACACCAAGTTGACATCTTCACTGAGCTACTGATTCTGACGCACACCCTCAATCCCAATATCCTTTTCCTGTTTTAGGTACAGAAAACTTGGACCTTGTTCATACGCCCTAAAGTGCATCATTTTACATGTAATTAAATAGAAGAGATGCTCATTTGGTTGCAGCACGCCCACTCACTTTCTCTTCATATTTAGTTTTGGATTATACCCTCACGAATGGAAAGAATCCACCCTCTTCCACTGCACGTGTTAGACACTCTCTGCACACTGGAGCTGCTGCTACCAATATCACATGTACAGACAATCAAGTTTATGTTTTTGGAACAGCATGCAGGTCTTCAGGCAATCTATTACTAGCATATGCTGCACATTTTAAAAACATGAAATAGTGATGTTCACACCTTAGATGTTTAACCTCTGATCTTCTTCAAGAGGAAAACAAAGGATTTCAGTTGTAAGGTTTTAATAGTCTAACGCACGGGTGTCAAACTCGCCGCGTCACATTGCCGTCCCATGACGTTTCGCAACGTTTTCCCCCTTCGCAAAGCTGCGATGGGCGTGGCCTGCGTGTGATGCATGTGGCCCGTGGACCGCCAGTTTGGCACCCCTGCTCTAGCAGAACTCATTTTCTTGGACTCGGGGGGAGGTGTTATTTTTATTTGTTTATTTTTGCTTAGGTTCTTTCTACCTCTCATACTGTAACAGGACAACTAAGAATCAGCCCTTACCTGGCCAAATCCTTGTAAATCTGGAACACAACTGTTTTGGACATCTTCATTTTGGGTTGCAGCAGGTGACAATTTCTCTGCAGGGTCAGAATGAGCATCAAAGGCACTAGCTGCAGGTTGGTTGGACGGGGGCTTTTCCCATTCTACGGGTGTTGTGGGAACAACTGGGGCAATCGCCTTTTCAGGCTTAGGAGCACTAGGTTTCTCTGCTTTACTTGCTTCTTTTGGACCAGATTCTTGCCTATAATAAGGCTGGAGGGTTTTCTCTCCTTTTTCCATGGATTTAATTTGGCTTGGGGTTAGTGAATGGAACTCAGACTGTTCCCCTTCGTACTTGGAGCGCTCAGCATTGATCTTCCAAAATGAGGACTCCTCCTCTTTTTTGGCTGGTATAAGCCCATCTGAGTTTTGCGGTTTACCACCCTGGGAAGGTTTGGGGGCTGGGGGGCCAGGTGCGGTTTTGCTAGGCTGTTTCTGTTCGTGCTGAGGTGCTGCAGCCCCCGGTTCTTGGATCAACAGAGAAGCAATACTGAATTCCATTTGACTCTGTTAGGGGATTAAAAGTAAAAAAAAATGAACATTAGTTCTTTTCCGTGGACAACCAGTCGTTCAAATAAGACAAGGGAGTAGTTTATTTCAGCTATAAACGTTCTTTGGCATGTTATATACAGAGTACTGATGTTTGTACGCCATGCACCGCCGCCTCCACCACCACCAGTGCCGAGGAACGCCCAGCTGATGGGTAGCAGGTTGGCGCTGTTCTGGCGTGTTCTGTGGCTGCAGCCTCTGCAGCTCCTCCCGCTCTCTGCTGAAGAAAATGGTTTGGTGCCCCCACTCCACCCCCAGGTATGGTGAGCCCCGGACTGGGACTCGACACTAATTGGTGACTATTAAGACTATTAAGACAGTCTATCCACAAGACAATTAGAACTGGAGCTCTAGGGTGATGGGATTAAGACATGACCCTCAGGACATAATTGGATTCGCCCTCTATTCATGCTCACTACATGGCAAAATCACCTGGGAATATTACATCACCCAGCAAAGTTCAACCAAACTTAATTCAGACAACCTTAGAAGTTAGCTATGACCCCTGCATAGCCCCCTGGGAGTCTGAAACCAATAGAATGCATTTCTTGCACAGGAACAGGAAGCTCAAGGGCAAGGTCCAAGAGGGTGTATAAATACCATTGTCTCTCAGCTCCATGTGTTCAGCTGCCCAGGATCTAAAACCCATGTGGTCCTGTCCATCAGTAAACCATCTTTCCAATCATCCTCCATGTTTCCAGTGTCTTTCTCCTCACTTGGAACTGAACCCAGATGGATATTTCTTCCAAGAATCTTTTGTGACCTTCTGACAAGCAAAGCTAATGGGGAAGCCACATTTGCTTGACAGCTGCATGATTCACTTAACACCTGCTGTGATTCTGCGGCAAGGAAGGTCGTAAAATGGAGCAAAACTCGCTTGCCAACTGTCTTGCTTAGCGACTAACATTTTGGGCTCAATTTGTGGTTATAAGTCGAGGTCTACCTCTATGAATCTTTCACTTGACAGGCATCCTCTCACAGCCTTATGGTGAAGTGTGGAAGGAGCAAAGGAGGTTTTCCCTGATGCTTTTCAGAAACTTTGGCGTGGGAAAAAATCTGATGGAGGAAAGGATCCTGGAGGAGGCATCTTATTTGATTCAGGCTTTTACCGAGAACATGAGTAAGCTCTCCTGGGAGAGGATGGGATGGTTGGGAATTGTCACTTTGGAGTCGCTCCCTTTTCCATAGGCCATAGTTGACCTCAAAGTTGGCCATTGAATTGGTGCACAGATGCAGAATGGGAGAAACGTAGAATTACAATTGCATAAAATTAAGAAGCCCTATCCATAATTGGCCAAAATGAGTCCTACCTTTTGTTTTATTTAACTGTAACGTTTCTAAGGTTGAAGTCCTTAGTTCTAGTTGTGCAGAATGCCTTGAATGTTCATAGACATCTGGGGATAAGTGGGAAGTTTCACCATATATAAAATCCTAGAAAATATAACTAGTCACCAAGTTCTAATTTCATGGAATACTCTTTGCCACCATTTATTGGGTCTGCAATAATGAAACTGCAATGACAACCATCTGACATGCTGAGCAAAACCAGCTGCTGTCGTGGTGAGAAGGAAAAAAATAAAATGGTCCATTAGTGGTGGGAATTTGTAGATGCATCATATATGTTTATGTGGAAA
>JANHFM010003996.1:379067-404013 GCA_032468115.1 Grayia smithii
TTCTCTCCTTGATTAGTTTCCACCCATTGCTTCTTGTCCTACCCTCAGGTGCTTTGGAGAATAGCTTGACTCCCTCCCTCCCTAAAGAAAGAGGTTTCTTTCTTCAAAGAAAATAACTGCCTTACGTTTTTTAAAAAAAAATCACAATGTAGTTGTTAATTAAACAGCTTTATTTGTAATATACAGTAGTTATCACATTTCTTATTTATTATAAAGCCCAAATTGTCAGATGCATAAGATTTCAACTCCCAGAATTCCCTAGCCAGCCAGGGAGTTGAAATCCATATATCTGAAAGTTGGGCTTTATAGCAAATGAGATAACTACTGTATATTACATTTGAAAGTGCTGAGATTGAGAAACACTGGTATAAAGCCAAAAAATACCAGTCAAAGGAGATAACTATAATGTACAAGTTAAAGCAGATTACAACTATTAAATCATGGTGGTAAGAATTGTGACATCCAATTTAAATGAATTCTAGAGGATGCAGGAAAAGAATGGCTTGACAATAATATCTATGTGCTTCGAATTTTATTTTCAATATAATCCTAGATATATATCGTAACACAACTCTCCGTAACATGATTTGGAAAATCTTGCCTCAAAATTTAGCCTTTTATATTACAGTACTTTGTAGAAAGATGAGATTCATGCATCTTCTTTCCCTTGGCCGTAATAATACAAACCAAATTCAAAAGACAGCCAATATGAGATAATATGACTATTTAATTATAACATAATGGGCAAGTTGTAATATTTAACTTCTACACTGTTATGTTTGAATGATCTAATTTCTAATATTAATAAAAATAGGTTAAAGAGAAAAATACCTTCATAATTGGAAGAAGATCTTCTACCTTATGTACCTGCTCCAATGCTTCGCGAACTTCCAATAGTTCTTTGTGGTTATTAGCACTAAAATAGATTTTAGCACAATTTCAGTTGAAAAAGATTTTAGCACAATTTCAGATAAATATTTCATCATTAGATTCTATTTATTTATTTAGCATGGAAACAGGATACATAATAAAACATTTCACAGATTACCTGATTTTTATTAGTAAAACTTTTTTCACATTTTTAATCCAGAATTTTGGATTCCTTAATTTTTCTCTCTATTATCCCATATACTGGTACTTTCTTTAGCTGGTCTTTTTCTTTTGGCCAACCTAAGAATATTTTCCCCATTTTCTGCCCTGTTCTTTTATCTCTCTCTTTCTACCCCATTGTCTAAAATTCACTGAATCTTGATATTTGCATACATGCTCTTACAACTAAGTATTTGATCTCTAACAGTTTGGGGTTTTTTTTCATCATATTTATCTCACTTTATTCAGATGATAAATATACAGCCTGAATACATGTATCCATATATACACATACAGGGCTTCTAGTCTTAAAATGCTTTATAAATAACAAGAATTTCTATAAAATTACAAGAAAAAATTGTGTACCTATGATAAACAAGGATCCTGTCTTTGATAAAATGAAGTATCTTGTCAAAATACTCTGTGTATCTCATGTTAATAAACTGGCCCCTGTAGATACAAATATTTTTTTAAATGGATATTAAAGACAGATTAAAGAGATCATTCATACATGAATAATTAAAGGACATGCACAATTTTTATACATGACACTGGATTATGAACTGTGCTCTCGAGGGTTCTTTTTTCACTACCTACCAGTACTTGCTATGAAATCTGGAGTATGTGAACAATAACATATTCCAAGCATTACAAAACTCACTTTTAATTTATGCTTAATCATCATTGTATATGAATCAAGGTTGAACAATAATATGGTAAGAGGAGAAAATTATGAACAATTATATTATAAATTATCAAATTCATAAAATGAATGAATGTAAATGTATTCTTCATGTATGTTAAATCTGTAATATAAATGCAAGTTATACATAATCATTAACAGTATTTAATTCATAGGAGAAGTCTCTTTTGCAATGAGCTTTACTCCTAGGTAATATATTTTAATAATGTAGTGTTTGAATTCCAAACAGTGTGAGAACAACATTAAGCTAACTGAACAGTTTTCAAGTTATCTTGAAAGAATGAATCCTAATAAAATCCCTTTGGTTGGCAGGCCACTATTTGGAGTTCAACCAAGATGCTTTACAGATGACTGAAAGATTAACCCCCCACCCCACCCCACCCCACCAACCCTCACAAGGCATTTGTTTGTTTGTTTGCTTGCTTGCTTGCTTGCTGAATGCTTAGGCTATCCCATTCCAGATGACTCTGTACAGTTTTATAAATTAAAATATTGTACAAAATAATCACAGCAGTAAAAACAGGAAACATTCAGGGAGCAAAAATCCTTCTGTCCATATACTTTATAACTCAAGCCATGAGTGATCTCCCTCCCTTCCTCCAATGAAAGGTAGTGCCACTCCACTCAGAATCAAAGATGAAAGGAATTCAGCATCAGGATGGCTGAACATCATAGCCACCCAGTTGCTACAGTGCAGGCAACTGAAAAAGGTATCTTTCTGAAGCATCATAAAACCAGATTAAACTTGTAAACTATCAAGATAGAAACATTTTATGTTACCCTAAAAATAAAATTTGTTTGGACCACCCATAAGCAATATTTCCATAGAGTCATGGGATGCCAGACAGGTTTTTTGTACTAGATCAGGGGTAGGCAGCTTTGGCCACCAGCTTGATGTCTCAGGAATTCTGGGAGTTGAAGTCCACAGGTTGTAAAAGGGCCATAGTTGCCCACCACTGTACTAGACGGATTACACTTACAGGATGCAAAAATTGTCTGTTCTTCAAACTACTACCCCAAATAAGCAAAGCTAGTGAAAGCAAATACTTCTCCGTATTTCTTGGAAAAGCAAAAAGTTTGCCAGTCTATGTATATAAACCACAGTCCAAACACCTGTAATTGACCATAGTGTGACCTGTACTTTCCTGCACTTCTTTGGGGAAGCTCCAGCATGGAATCCTGTTTTGGTTTGGAGGAGACATGGGGACATACAATGATGAAACTATTCTTAGATGGTGAAGACCTGTTGAGGCATTATTCTATAGAGGCACTATTACTATTTGAGGACCAACTTTCAATATAGGAAAAATTACAACCTCAGTTGGGTGTAGAAAGCACTTCTGAAAGATATGAGGATTATTGATTTGACTCCAGAATAACATACAGTAGTTACTGTATCTCTTGATCCTCTGGACAAAGGAAGGGACTATATTTTGTTTTACAATTTATTAAATATAAAATATAGTAAAAGAAAAGCATGTAAAGCCAATTTTAAAATCTTAATCTTTATATTGTGAATTAACCTCATAATATAGAATATACAATTCTGTCACAACATCTGAAGTAAACAAAATTCCACGGAAACATCATACCTGATAAGATTGATGTGATTATTAAAACCTCTACTAAGGCTTTGAGCTGGTATTTGGTCTAACCATAGCACTGGCTGGTCTGGATCAGCTATCCTGCAAAGACACACTGTGTTAATCCCATTAAAGATTAATTAGTTGTATCAAGTCACATCCAATTTGACATTTTTATTGCTTCTTTCCAACTACAATATTGAGCTAGCTTCTAGACCGGGCTGCATGAGATAAGAGAGCTAAATTATAGTTCAAGCCATTATAATCAACAGCTGATCATGACTGTTCGGGGACATAAAACAACCTAACTATAAATCATGAATAGGACCCAAATGTCTCATCTAGCTCCTCTCCACTGGCCCTCAATGGTTTCTTTAATTTTTTTTAATGAGGATTTACCTTGACTTCCTCCCACCACTAACGAAAGTGGAAAAATATATAAATCAAGCTGTCTGTGCGAATAGAACTGGGAACTAAATAAATCCTAAAAATGGCAATATATTCAGCAAAGAAAAGCACCAGCTGAGGGAGAATTCAGTTGATTCAATTGAGCACATTCATAAGCATAAACTTGTTACACTGCTAAAACAGTATAATCCTAGAAGAATAACCTCGCTGGACCCAACTGTAGTTTATTTTAATATAAATTAAGTGTTCCATAGTGGCAACCAGTTACCTCTGGGAAACTCACAATTATGATGGTATTACTTCTCTATCTCTGTTTCTCCAAGACTGATTTTCAGAAGTCCATTGCTTCTGGTTCTAGAATAATTTGATAAACCTCTACAATGGCCCTTTTCTAAGCTGAAGAACTCTACACTATGCAATCTTCTCCCAAGAACACTGAAAATCTCATTGTCCTTTCATCTGTCTCTTTTCTGAATTTTTTTTCCATTTTTTTTAGGAACACCAACTAATGAAATAGAAACCACACAGAGATCAAATAAGGTAATTTCCTCAGTTTAACTGTGTCTTTATTTATGTATTTATTTATTTTGTTCGATTTATATGCCGCCCTTCTCCCGAAGGACTAGGGGAGGCTCACAAGCTTTACAAACGAACAATTGATAAATTAATTACTTTACTTTTATGAAACTTAGCTAGAATTCCTGATGGCGATAATCAGCAAAATCCACGAGTATCACTTTAATATATTTGAAGACTGTAGAAACTGTTTGGAGGGACACTTTGCAAAACATCGCTATATCTCTCAAAAATTTGGCGAGGCCCATTTCTGGTCTGCATTACACTGAAGATGCTTCCTTTGTAACTGCTACTCCATTTCACCACAGCACCTTTCCAACTAGTTTGCACAGTCCTAATCAATGTTCTCCTTTATTACCGTCTCCATTTCACAGCAATGTCGAACATATCTCTCCATTGCATCAGCTTGGTTTTTCCATTCATCCGCACCTTTGAGTTTACCCAAGTTCGCTGTACAGCTTGCATTACTTCTAGCACCGCTAGCCCCATTGCTGAAGAACAAACAAAGTAGGCGTAAGTTCAGCCCACTCACATTTATTCTCTTCATATATTGATTTGCACCATTTTTTTGAATATTTTTGCATAATCTCTGGAATGAACCGCACTACAAGTTGGAAGAAAGTATGTTTTATAGTTCTATAATTTAAAATAGACAACTGTGATCATAGCAAGAGAAATGATATTTAGATTATATTTTCCTAGCTTACCTCTATGCATTCTCTTGTTTGGGAGAAATCCAACAGTCTCATATTGCATTAATGAACCCAAATGATTAGCTACACATATCATCTCTTGCACTGAGGACTTATAGTTTTCAAATTTGTGAAGCTGCACATCTCTAAAATTATAACAGAGTTTATATGAAATATCAAGAGGGTTTCTATGAAGTCATAAACAGAGAGTAAATATTAGGAATTAACCACATTAGAAACAAGGTGAAAGACCACTGACTGTCACCAAAGTAGAAGATTTTTTGGCAATGTTCTTATTTATGAATATAGAAGATTGTTGTCTATACTGAACAACCACTCTATCCGCAACCGTCTGAACTTATGACAGTGCTGAATAAATGGTATTTGCAACTAGGCTTCATACTTATGATGATTGCAGAGACTCACTGGTCATAAAATCATGATCTGGGCATTCAGTGATTGGCTCGCCATTATGACATTGCAGCGTCCCACTGTCACATGACTGCCATTTGGAACCTTCACTGCTGGCTTTTGACAAGCAAAGTCAACAGGAAAACCAGCAGGAGATAGCAAATGGCAACCACACAATGTTGCACTTAATGACATCAGAGGATTTGCTTAACAACTGGAAGTGCTAGAACTGCTGCTGCTAAGCAATGCGATCATGTGACATCGTGCTTTATGATCCTATCACCATTTAGTAATGTAAATTCCATTCCCAATTACAGTCATTACGTGAGGATTGCCTGTATATTAATAACTGTCTAGCTAGACAGTTCAGTACTGTTATCTGGGATTGTTTCTTTACTAACAGGGTCTTGCTTAGTCCTGCAGACTAAAGGAGTTTCAACAGCCATACATTCTTCCAACAAGCATGCCAAGCTCTCAATTTTCAAGTGCCAGGTTGCTGCCACTGGATAAGAAGCTGCTTGAAAAACAATTTCACAAGTTCTGAATGAAAGAAGGTCAGCTTGTTTTCTGTGACAGTTTCATCAATAGGTTATAGACAAAGATGTATGTGTGTGTTCCAACATGGAGATATTTGATCTTCATTTCAACAATATTAATACAGGGATAAAACAAATATCATGCACCATTTACATTGTGTAGACTAATTTAAATAAGCATGCAAATCTTGCATGTGGACAAAGTAAGTACACCCTTACATTTATCACTACTTCAAATATCTAAAATTAGAATCAAGTGAACCAGATCAGATGCAAATCATTAGAAAGATCTGTGAAGAGCCTGTCTCATTTTCACTTCAGACATTTAGCTTGATTTGCCCTTTATTATTGAAGTGTGTGGTATCACCATGCTTAGTTCAAGAGATTATCTGAGGTCTTCAGAAAGAAGGTTGTAAAAGCCTAGGAGTCTGGGAAGGGATTATAAGGATGGCCAAACAACAGGACATTTATCATTCCACTATCCAGAAAATTATTTCTAACAACTACCAATCTGTCAGGTCATCCTAGCAAGTTCAGCCTGTGAGCAGAAGGAAAGATGCTGAAAGAAGTCTCTAAGTACCCTAAATTACATTATGTAATCCTTTGGATAAACCTTGCCATTATTGATGTCAAGGTACCTAAGTCTAGCATTAGAAAAAAGTTGAACAAATTAAATCTACATGGGAGGTGTGCCAAGAAGAAATCTTTGCTGCCCAGAAAGAACACCAAGGCAAGACTAAAGTTTGCTCATGAACACTTATGTAAAGACCGGGACTTCTGAAATAATGCATTGTGGATAGAAAGGCAAAGTTATTTAGCCACAGTACAAAAACCATGTTTGGTGAAAACGAAAGATAAACTACAGAAAAACTACTAATATAAAGCATGGTGGTGGAAATGTGCTTTGCTGTTTCAGGGCCTGGGTAGCTCATCATTCTGGAATCCTTTATTGCAGCAGAAGGTGCTTGAGGATAATGTGAGACCATCTGTCAGAAATTGAAGCTCAACTTGCAAGTGTACCTTGCAAGTGTCCTAAATATTCCAGCAAATTCACCAAGGAATGTCTGGGTGAAAAAAAAGAAATGGTCGATTCTCAAATGGTCAAAATTAACCTAACCTAAATCCAAGATGCTACGGGGTGGTTTGAAATAGGCTAACTATGCAAGAAACCCCTCAAACGTCACACAGCTTAAAAAATTCCTCCCAGCCAATGCCAGAGACTGTAGACCATTGTTTCTCAACATTGGCAGCTTGAAGATGTTTGGACATCAACTCTCAGAAACATTGCTGTAGACAGTTGTAACAAATGCCAATTGGAGGTTGTTTTTGCCAAAGGGGGAAATTCCAGGCATTAAGACTAAGAGTGTACTCATTTTTTCCACAGAAGGAAATGCCATATCTGTTAATTATTTGTTCAAATAAATGATTGTAAAATCAATTTTTCACAGTTTCGTGTTTGGAATCTCTAAGTTATTGACATAATTTATTTTGGAAACAAGAAATTGCAGCTACTCTTGCTTTTGTAAAATTGTATTCAATTGAGCAAGACTGAAAAAAAAGAACATTTCAAATTCTTCTTCCTAGATTTTACATGAAACAGAAAACCATGGAATTCTACAAATTTTAAAAAAAGAATGCATAAAGATATCTGCCTGTTGCTCTAGATTAAACATTTAAACATTTCTAACACAGCCTGTAAGAAAATAGCACTTTAGTCACTCACTTTATATTTGGTTGTAGGCCTGGCTGTTCTTCATAGTCTTCTATCAAAAAAGGAAGATTCTTGACCCAGTGGTCTTTAAACTTCCCAGGAAGATCTGCATCTATGTGATATTCTGTAACTGGAATATCAAGATGTGCATGGAGATAGCGAGAATATTCTGTGGAGGAAATGAGATACGTTTTCCCTAATAAATTCTCTGAAAGTCCTCCATACGAAATTCAGCTAATTTATCCCCCTCTCCTAAAATTTAAAGCAAGGCAATATGATTCGTACTCATTTTATTAATATTTTAATGCCATATTTGGATATTTTCCCCAAACAACAGGACAGTTAATTTTCAAAGTGGAAGACAGTTTTATACAATTGGCAAGCAACTAACCCCTTGCGTGATTTGTGAAGATCAAACAATTGCTGATTCTCCACTCAAAATGTACTTCTCTAGGCAAGCTTTTTAACTGATGTCTTAGCTTTTTTTCATCTATATGTTAATAATTTCAATTCTCTTAAATTGTTTTATCTGCTTTGGGGGTTTTGTCAATCACTCAGTCTTTGAAATTAAAAATGTTCAATAGTTACAGTAATACAAATCCCATGAATGGAGAAAATATTAGAAAAATGGCCAGGAAGATGATTTCATTTCTCTGGTAGTTTAGTTCTTTGTTAGTCACTGATCAGAAATATGTTAAGTTGACAAAGTAATTAAACCATTTATGTTTCAAATAAAATAAAATATGGACATAACACTGTTAACTAGATCACAGAAGCAAACAAAGAATGTATTTTATTTTTATCAAAAAAGTGTCCATAAAATCCAGTGTTTAAATATACAGAGATTTGTGTAAAAACATTAATTATATTGTAATCAGCAACTTACCCCTGAAGTATTTCACTTTCAGATATTCTGTACTGGCTGTTTGACCAGGCAAGGGATCATTTAACATAACTTTAGTCTGAGCTTTGATTCCTTCATAAAATTGGCCCATAGCAACATGACTGAGACCTTTCATGTACTGACATACTTCATTATATGGCTCTATCTGAAGACACCTCTAGAACATTGAAAAGGGACAATAAATCTAAGATATGAGTAACATTTCAAATCCATCAAGTACAATTTCTTCTCTTCTTTTTTTAAAGTTTTTTTCCCTCCAGGAAGCTATTTCAACAAGGCTGTTTTTCTGTTCATTTAACATAATGTGCTCATTTTCAACATAATTGTAAGTCGCTTGGCTCCAGGGCATCTTAAAGGAACATCTCCTCCAGGTGTGGTCTATGCATCAAGGGGAGAAACGATGGAGGTCCCACCCCCATATAAAGGGAAAGGGAATATGGATACAGAGGCATACCTTCTCTGTCAAGGCTCCACTCTGGGACACTTTGCCCTTCTGCAAAAGAGATCAGGTTGGAGCTATCTGAGTGGCATTTAGGAACTGGGTTATGCTTCCCCACTCCAGGCTGAGCTACATATGGTGTAGAAATGCCAAATTGGTGCCTGGAGTGTATCAGGGTCTGGGTAAAATAAAACAAACTGAGATCCTACCCAGAAAGATTTGTTATCTGTCAATAAACGTCTGGGCAATCTGGTGGCATTGGTGCCAGTAGTTAATTGGTAGGGTTCTGCTCCCTTTGAAAGAGATTGCAGGTAGCCCTCGATTTATGACCACAATTGAGCTCAACATTTCTGTTAAGTGAGACATATGTTAAGTGAGTTTTGCCCCATTTTACAATCTTTCTCACCACAATTGTTAAGTGAATAACTGCAGTTAATAAGTTAGTAGCCCGGTTGTTAAGTGAATCTGGCTTCCCCATTGACTTTGCTTGTCAGAAGGTTGCAAAAGGGGATCACATAACTTTGGGACACCGCAATGGTCATAAATATGAACCAGTTTGTGAAGCATCTGAATTTTGATCACATGATCCCAGGGACGCTGCGAAGGTCTTAAGTGTGAAAAATGGTCATAAGTCATTTTTTTCCATAGCCGTAGTAACTTTGAACGGTCACTAAGTGTACGTTGAGGACTATCTGTATTTGTGACTTTGGGGTTCTTTTGGAACCACAGCTCTTTCTTACATAGCAGGATGTAGCCATAGCTAGAAAAGCCCTTGCTCAGTTCCACTTGTACATTACTTATAGTTCCAAGTAGACTAAGATGCCTTGGTGACAGTAACTCACACTTGAGCACTAGTTGGCTAGATTAACTGTGATGCGTTCTCTAGGAAGATACCTTTGGAAAGGCACCAGTAGCTGCAGGTAGTGCAGAATATAGTAGCCAGATTGATTATGAATCAAATTCAATATTACAGGATAACATCAATGTTGTTTCTTATAATCCTTTGCAGTTTCTCCAAAGAGATGTTATAAACTAACATGACAGAACTCTTATAATATACTCAAATTTTGCCAGTGTTTACCTTAAAGTTTTTCAACGCTTCATCCAAGTTTCCATGATGATAAAACATATTTCCCTTAAGTTGGATCGTCTGGACATGATTTTGATTAAGCATCAATGCCTTCTGGAAATTTTCCGCTGCAGCTTCAAAGTTACCAAGTTCTCTAATTATTTATTGAGCAATTAGATAAAAAAGCAACAGCAAATTAGTACTTTTATCTAGTAAATTTTTTTAATGGGATTAAAATAGGGCTTAAAATAATCAATATTATGATTATTAAAGATAAGTTATAGATTCATGATATATTTGACAGAAAAACTATGGAAATGTCCCTTTCCATAAACCCAATTTGTGAATGCTTTATTGTATTTTTTTTTTTTTTGCACTATGCATATTTGATGGAGAAACATTAAAGTTAAGAGAATTTTGAAGCTGCTTACCGATAAGCCTGGCCCAGACTTTTATAGGCATCAATGAAGTCTGATTTCTGCTTCAGGGCTTCTTTAAATATCTGTATAGCTTCCTGTGAAAAGCACAACACTGAACTACTTCCATTACTTCTATTCACCTTTTAGAATGAGTACATACATATTGGATGAAAGATCGGGACAAGGATTTGCTGACAGGAATTATTAGGAAGATTGTAATTCCTGTTATATATACTACATATGAATTAGTTTTAATATAAAGCAAAACATTTCAAAATATTTGTTCTTTTAGAACTTTTACGAAACCATATCATACAAGCACTATAATACATATTACAATGGTAAACTTAACAAAAAACTAAAATTAGACAATAGCCTAAGTGATAAAAAGATACAGCCTTCTAAATTCATCTGTCAGAAATACTTTAATAGTGTACCTCAGGCACAAAAATAGAGATGACAACTTGGCCTTTTAAAAAAAAATGGCATAATAAATCTCAGGCACAAATTAAAATCGTGAAATTTCAGAAGTCTTCAATCTTAATTCTCAACCATGCTGCAAGTAATATAAATATAAACTAGGACAGCCAGGACTAATGAAAGCATTTTCAAGCTCATTAAAGTACAGTGAAAGAAAATAAGGCAACCTGCCTTTAATCAGCTTGTTCAGTGACAGAAGTTTCAATGGTTTGTAAAGAGAAAAGATACTGATGACATTGCAATAATCAGTTAACAGAAAATCAAAATAGAAAGTCTGGGCCATTAAGTGACAAATGACAAAACAAGTGACATTAAAATGTTCCTATAAGTGAAAACAAGCATTCTTTATCTTCAGATAAATTTACAAACATGAATACAGATAATAATACAGTATTAAACACTAGAGTTCAAGATCAGAATATGGACTTGCACATGTGAGGTTCCAGGTTCAGCCCAAGAATTTCCAGGATATATGAACTCAAGAAACATTAAGAAAATACTTAAAAGAAACAAGAACTGGGTTGATACACACTAAGTCATGGTTTATGTTAACCATGACTTGTTAAAAAATTATTGTAATCTGGTCCTTATGTAGTACTAAGGCAAAGCCAAATAACCCAAATTATGGCTTAGTAATGATATGCAGCCACTGACTTTTGAAAAAACAACAACAATGGACTAAATTAAGCATACATATAAAAACAAGTCTGTTTATTTTTCTACCCCAACCATTCCCAAACCAACCAACCTGAGCAGCATAATTGTAACTTTGTGCATTTGTGGAAACATAGGATAGGAATTCCATACCTTTAAAAGCCCTCTGTGAAAAAAGGATAAACCTCTGTAAAGCATAACAGTAGGCTGGTTTTTGTTCAGCTCAAGAGAGTTCTGAAAATCTTCATTGGCTGTTGCATAGTCCTATTGTAGAAAAATAGTTTTCATCAGATATAGAAAAAAATCTAAAACTAATTCAAAATATATCATGTAATACTCATAACTTACACAACATTAATTCTTAAAACAGAAGTACAGCTACCAGTCACACACCAACTAGACAAAATTAAACTAGATTTTCTTAATATAAGACCTGCTGAATTCAGTTAGTCTTATTTCCTACTAAAAACCACTGGAATGTAGTAGGAACGGCTTGTGAAAAAAATGTGCATAAAAATAGATTGTACAACTTAATTCAATAAACAGGATCAGAAGAAAAAATCTGCATTTATAAAAATTACACTAATAACAGACATTTTGTGGGAATGACCTCACTGCAACACCTAGAGTACAAGTTATTCCTTAAGCTTTTGAAATACTGAGACCTAATTCATTAAGTCTTTCTTTTACCCAAAAACTGATATACCTATGTTCCCTTTCTGTACAAAAATGTTAAGTAGACTTGAACATTTGTATAAAGGTAGTATATAAATGCTTTAAATAACTAAATAACTAAAATAGTATTTTTTTAAAAAGATGTCACAAATGCATTAAGCATTTGTTCTATACAGTTTCCCTGCAGGCAAAAGGATTGGATTGATTCTCCTAACCTTCATAACCCATTTTTATAAGCAGACTCCTGTCAAGCCTACCTGAGCTAATCTTATTGGAAGAGGTGGATCACGGAAGGCAGGAAGAATGGAAGAGCTATCTTATTTGGTATAGGGTCTCCCGCTTGAGCAGGGAGCTGAACTAGAAGACCGCCACTTCCCTTCCAACTCTCTTCTGATTAATTAACTTTGTGAATAATGTTTCCTAATATTATGAATGCCATAATATTTTTAATGCCTGGTTGTTGCAATAACGTTATATCAGGATGAGAATGAAGATTCAAACAGGGGCATCTGGAGAAGGGAGGGTCAAGTAAAGGTAGTTGCTGCTGTTTCAGACTTTAGGAAGGCTCCTGCATTCAAGAGAATCCCTAAAGGGAGATACATTCTAAAAACATACCGAGCCTAAAGTAAAGTTGTTTTCACATGTCTGGCAGCTTAATGTTCAGTACTATGAGGGACTGAAGTCTTACCTCAGATATGAAGTAAAGAATACCTCTGTGTCGATAAAGCTGCGCTGAGCGTTTCAGCTGAATAGCTTTAGTGATATCAGTCAGTGCTTCACTAATTCGACCCAAAGATGACAGTATCTATAAATTCAGAATAATATTTTAGCCTAGCAAGGGTTAGGGTTATGGTTTAATCATGAAGAACTAGGTCCTGGGGAATAAAAATTGGACCTGAACAAACATTTTTAACCTCTAACTTCTGAATAGTGCTAACCTTTTCCGGTTAGTTTTGTCTCTGGTGACCCACAGAACACAAGTAATATTCAAATAATTCTATCTCTCAGTGAGAGATAGAAATTATTATTTCCCTTCCTAAAAGAAGGCTATTTATTTATTTCCCCATCTAAAAGAACACTATTTAATGTTAGACAGTGATTTGGGAAGAAAAAGGATCTTGGGGCTATATTGAAATGATGTGTTTATTTCTGTTCCAAATACTCCAAGCCCAAGTGTACAAAAATTATAAAACATGCTGCATTTGTCACACACAATTTCATATATACAACACACATAAAAAATAAATTATATTTACATGTTCTTTGAAGTTTGGCTTGTTTGCACAATATTTCTAATTAAACTGGTTCTCCAGTTTACAGTTTTGGCATAATCAAAGAACAGAACAGATGAAAGTGTTCCTATTTAATCAGAAATCTCTTAATGAGAGAGCCAGTTTCATTTAGTGGTTGAGGTACCAAGCTAGAAAGTAGGAGACTGTGAGTTACTAAACTGGGTAATTATGAGCCAGTCACTTTCTGTCAACCAATCTATCAAAGGGGGTTGATGTTTGGGTGCAATAGGTGAAGGATTCACCACCTTGATCTACTCCAAAGAAATTACAGGTGTCCTTGACTTACGACCACAATGGAGCCCAAAATTTATCATGTTAAATGAGACATTTGTTAAGTGAGTTTTATCCCATTTTATGATCTTTTTTTGCCACAGTTGTTAAGTGAATCACTGTAGTTGTTAAGTTAGTAATACGGTTGTTAAGTGAATCTGGTTTCCCCTTTTACTGCTTGTCAGGTTACAAAAAGTAATCACATGTTCCCAGGACACTGCAACCGTCATAAATCTGAATGAGTTGCCAAGCATCTGAATTTTGATCACTTGACCATGGGGATGCTGCCATGGTCATAAGTGTGAAAAATGTTCATAAGTCACTTTTTTTCAGTGCTGTTGTAACTTCAAATGGTTACTAAGTGAATTGCTGTAAGTCAAGGACTACCTGTAATCTTTCAGTCTTTTTTCTCAGCAACAGTACTGCTTATTGAATGTTCTTTCTACTCTCTCCGATTTATCTTGTCTTTTTGGTTCTGCCTTATTATACATGCAGGATTCTTAATAGACTAAGCGAAGTAGAATGTCTGGGAGGAACTTTCTGCCTGGTTCCTACAGCACCAGAATAGCTCTTTTGTGCTACTTAGGACATATCTGTTTATTGATAAGATTTTATGTTGTCATTTTAGAATATTGGGCAAACAATTATTCTTAGTGACAGATGGCACAGAGGCTAAGACACTAAGCTTGTCAATCAGAAAGGTCAGCAGTTCGGTGGTTCGAATCCCTAGTACAGTCTCCTGCGTGAGCAGGGGTTAGACTAGATGACCTCCAAAGTTCCTTCCAACTCTGTTACCATTACAAAGCTAGAGCAATAGTTTGCTTCTTTATAGAATAGCATCATGATTCCTGTTTCATTTTTTTTAACAAAAAAAGACCAAGAGGTTACTCTTGTGCTCCAGCAGTTTGGAAATTCCTTATTTATTTTATTTTGTATTTATTATCAAATTTGTAAGACTGACCATCTACCCATAAAACTCTGGGCAGCAAACATTCCATATAAAAGAACAATAATGATTCACAGCCTTTTAACTAAAACACAAAATACCCACACTATACATACAAACCCAAACTCCCAAAATAACAATCTAACCATTTTTTTTTCAGAATCAGTTTGATTTAAATGAAGAATTGGAATGGAGATAAGGACTGATTTTCTCCCAGCACTAACCCATTAACCTACTCTCCTAAACGTTTTTTTAAGGTGTCACTATTTTAGTTTATACAGTGATATTGTATATATGGAATTTCTGTAAATGGCTGAGAGATACAAGACTACAATAGTTTTAAACATCTAATACCAGTAAATACCAAGGTAAACTATATACATCAGTATGCTCAGCTGCAAAATAATTAAAATTCATTGTTTGAATGCCTTGAATGTATTTAAGATTAATATTGGGAGAAAACTAACTTTAGCTGGTTCCCATCTTCTCTGTTAGACTCTGTCTATTTTTCACTCAAACAACTCTCACTATCTTTAATCTATTGATAGTTGTATAGGGTACTGTGTAACCAAAACTGAATAAACACTTGAATTAAATAAATGGCATAAACTGCATACAAAAGTTACACTGCATTTAAGGCATTAATTTTCAACAATAAAGAACTTTCAATAATTTAGAAATGGAAAAAAATATAGACATCAGAGTATTTTAAAACAGGAAAAGTACCTCTGCTCGTTGTTCAAACACTTCAGGATGATCTGGTGCCAGATTAATTACTCTGTTTAGTTCAAACAAAGCAAGCTCGGCATTTTTAATATCCTGGAAAATAATGGATATAAGCTTTGGTATATTTAGTTTAATCAAAGTGAAGTTAGGTTTCAGACGGTTTAGAATGAACAACACCAAAGGCATCAAACCAACTGTTTTCATATGTAAGTAAAAGAAAGGAGCTTTTGATATGACAAATATAGCTCAATGATCCATTGAAATAGTTTATATATATTCATTGTCAACAATATTTTGAAGATGAAAGTAGTGTTGCTTCCATCTAAGTCTTTGGTTACAGAATTGGAGCTCCTGGGCTCACTGGGTCATTTCCAACATTGTCCATATATACTTTGAAATCAGAAACTGGGGCAAACAATAATTTTGGTTGTGTAAAAGAAAAAGAGTGAATAAAATATGGCTGTTTCTATAGCAATGCCATGCTAGTTTCCAATTCAAGGCAGCAGTGTGCACCACTGTGCACCAAGTCAAAAGACCATCTTTTCACACAGAGATAACAGAACTGTAATCTGAAAGCATTCCACATTTTCTTTTGGACTCCTAAAAGAACCACAAATGTAAACATTTTTGAATTATTTTACATAGCCTCCCTTTTTTTTGCTAATTTATCCTACTTTATTTAAAGCCTCAATGTTAGTTGATCAACAAAGAGAATACTTACCACATAAACTTGAAATTATACTGATTCAGGATTTACTTATTAAATTTAAAACAACTGTGACTCTGGGTGGCTTACAAAGTTAAAAATCTAGACACAAAAACACAAACTTAACCGAAAAGTAACCACAAAAATGATTAACCATACAAACATTAAAAATATTTTAAAAATACAAAAACATAGCTGCAGGAGAACACCGCTCATTTTTCTAACAGTACAAGCAGTTACTAGACTCCCTACTAAGATCACTGGATTCCCCAGGCCAGATGACAATGCCATGTTTCCAGGCTCTCCTGAAAGGCCAACAAGGTCAGAGCCAATCTCCCCTCAAAGGGATGCAATCTTCCAAACTGCAATAATGGTGGCCTAGGCCAGCGATGGCAAACCTTTTTCGGCTCGCGTGCCACCCAGCCCCAAATTGTGCGCACAACTGAACATCTGTGTATGCGCAGAGCTGTCGCGTGCACGCCCCCCCGCGCTCACTGCATGCTTGTTGTTTTGCACGCATTCGCAACCACGTGCGTATGCGCACGAGAGCGCCAAAGACCAGCTGGGTCCCCGGAACTGCGCGCATGGGCAGGTAAGTGCGATGATGGCTCACATGCCGGGGGAAATGGCTCCACGTGCCACTTCTGGCACGCGTGCCATAGGTTCGCCAACAGGGGCCTAGGCCATTTACAAGCCAAAATGAAAAATGAGGCTTTTCCCAAGGATTTCAGCAGAACTGCCCCTATTATGGATCTGCTGATGCACATATGTTAGGTCAGTTATTGCAGTGCTTCACAAAACCCTCAACTAAAGTATGTTTCAAGTCTGAAAGAGCCATTCTGACCTGACTTGAAATGTTCTGGGCACCCCTATGTGTGGCTGTGTTCAACAAGCTCTTTTGAGTTTGGAACACTCCCAGAATAGTTGGAAATATCAGAATATTTCCAGTAAGCACAGAATAATCTATTTCAAACTTCAAACATTTTGAATTCACAAGAGTTTATATACATCCAAGAAAATGCACTCTGTAATTAGTGTCAGCTGCTTCAAATATATTAACTACTCACATGTTGCTTTTTCTTTCCATATGCTATCCCTTGCCCATAAATTGCACTGATGAGCTCTGGTTGTTCCTAGGCACAGCAAAGTAAAATAAACTTTAGATAACTGTGATGCATATATTTTAGCAGCAAATTCTACACCTAAGATGTTTAACACAAACTTTAAAAAAAGCCATCCATATATCTCCACTTACAGATGAGTCCAGGACTACTTGCAACTTTTGCTCTCGTTGTTAAATTAGCTTTAATTTTAAAGGCTTTCATAACAATTTTTTTATTTTCAAAACTTTCCTGTGCTATTAATATAACAATACCATATAATAAGACAGTAATAAATTATTATAGATACAGCTTATAGTGATTTAAGTAACCTTGTATCTCTTCTAGTTATTGGGGAAATTACAGGTAATTGTCATTTAATGACTGTCCTGTTCAGTGACCATTCAAAGTTACAACGGTGCTGAAAAAGTAACTTTGTGACAGGTCTTCATAGTTACAAGTGTCACAATGTTCCGTCATGTGATTTAGATTTGGGCACTTTGCAACTAGTGGGCATTTACAACTGTCACAATGCCCCAGGATCACTTGATCACCATTTGCAAGCTTCACAGCTAGCTTCCAATAAGGAAAATGAATGGAGAAGCCAGCAGTTAAGTTGCAATTCACACATGGTGTCTTACTTAACAACCACGGGTGATTTGCTTAACAAGTGAAGTGGAAGTAAGGTTGTAGGTCCATCATCATCACATGATGTCTTACTTAATAACATTGCTTAGCAACAGAGTTGTTGTCCCAGTTGTGGGTGTTAAGCAAAGACTAACCTGTAGTCTCAAATATTTTGCAGGCAGCTGATCAAAAATGTTTCACAGCTGGTGAGGATTGTGATCTTCATTCCAGCAGTGACATTATATGCATGGATGTACATATACCAAACCACCATTTACCAACCCATGCCACCCTTGATACTCTAAATGGCTGTGTACTCCTAATATCAAAAACAACTGTATATTCATATATGATATTTTCCATGACATTTAAACAAAAAGACTTTCCTTCATTCTCTCTTAAATTTGAAATGCCCTGTAATGCAAATAAATCTTTAAACTCTACTGCAGATGATTAGGTGTAAATACATACTTCAACTCCACAAGTAAAAACTGTTTTCATTAGAAAAATGTAACTGGATTCATCCATAAAAACTATTTCCTTTAATTTTCTTTGAGCCATATTTTTCCTGACTGAATACAACCAGTTCTAGCACACAATATCTTTTGTCCAAATATGAGAATGCATTACATTTTAAATGCTAATTCAACCCTAAAAGCCTGTTTTGCACATTAAGTTTACATTACCTTCTGTTACTCTTCTCCAAGGAAGAAGTTGTCTTTTTGGAGAAACTCTTTTAATAAAGTTTAATAAAAATGTAAAAAAGTTACCTGAAGCATTGTTGAAAAGTGGTGTATTGCTTCCTCATAAAGGCCATTGCCAATCAATACATAAGCAATAGCTGTCAAAATAATGTTTTAAGTTATTAAGTCAAGCTTCTGTAAATTACACATTTGTCATATATAAGAAAATCCCACAAGGAACTGAACTGTAAATCCTGAAAATCTAATATTGAGATGACCCAATTTTGTGATCAAACTCCACTGTACAATAGTCAATAAATATACTAATCACAGGAATAGAGATGTCTAAAAAATAATGCTATCTTGTAAGTCAAATATTAATGTGTTGCTTGCATAAGACTTGCTGCCCATGAATGAACCATCTGCCTCAGCATAATACCACTTCCTATAAAAGAATTTCTTGTTCATAAAATGGGGAAAGAGAAAAAAGTGACTTTCACTTTCTTCTTTTATTCTACTAATCTTTGTAGTCTCCATAAATTTGCTTCAAAATGTTGGGAACCCTCTCAATCAAAACAAAGGGGATATAGACAGATAATATTTATATGAATCAAATAAAATCATTTTATTATGGTCTTTGACCTGCCTTTAAAGTAGGAAAAGAGAAAAAGGTGGTACAGCAATACATTATCAGGGAAAATGGAATATGATTAGACAGTGACAAAATATATCTAATTAAAAAAAATGTGTAATTCTATGATTTGATGAAGATGTTTGGCTACCTAGTATGTGAGTGTAGTGTTAGCATCCCTTAAAAAGTAAAAAAAAAAAACCATAAAATTTATCAGTATGACCCTCAAATTTATAATTTATAAACAAATGGAGAGTTCAAAAAGGATGCTGTATGAGGACAGGGGCAGGAGCTTTTATGTTCTCTGTATATAAGGAGTTCCATGAAATATTCTTGACAGCAATGCAGAAGGGAGGGGGTCAAAACGGACTCTGAAAAAGGGCCATCTATATTTGCTTAGGGTAAAAGATTGTATAAATATCCTGCAGAAGAATGAGATAGCTACCTAGCATTTCACGGTAGAATTCGGGTGAACTGGTGATACATTTTGTAATCAATGTCCCTAATTCTTACTTTTACTATTGATTTGGTCCTCTCAAGTGTTAATTGGCATGAATATTCAGGAGAGATGTCAAGAGTGCAAAGTTCTTCTTGACAGATACAGTGTCAATGAGATTGGTAGCTGTCTTACAATAGCAAAGGCAACGGGTTTGTAGGGTCAAACATGATTCTGAATCCTGAGATTAGAATCCTAATCTGAGCCTTAATGCTTGGCACCTCAGTTTCAAGACTCAAGACTGCGTTAGCGGTGCAAGTTGGAGTACTGAACAAAGTCCTAAAGAAACTTGATTGGTTTTATACAGGTTTACAGAAGTGCCAAGTTGTATCCTATATAATATTTTTGCAACTATTTTAATCATAAACAGTTTGATTGATATTGAAATATAATTTAGCTCCTATTGCCTATAAAATTTTGTTATTGCTGGCGCAATCTTTTGGTCTGTGGAAATGGCATAATTTACTTGAACTTAAGAGCCTGAACTGAAATATTTAAAACATCTGACTTGCTCTAGTTCATGAGAATTGATTGTCCACATGTCTTTGACTTTTGTTGGAAAAAACTAAAACCCTAGATTTATCATAGTTAACTAACTGTTCCTCAGTACAGTAAGATGGCAGAGTTCTTAATGCTGCTTCATGCCTACAAATGACAATGAGAGAACTGCATCTTCAGCATAGAGTAGAATTGGGGAGATATTTAACAGTTAATTTAAGCCCACAGGTATCAACTTTCTAAAAGTTTTACATTCTTACTGATAAGCTGAATAAAATCAGAAAGATCCCCTTCTCAGTTACATCTTTCTCTAAGGCCAGTTTTATCATATATTTTATAGATTAGGAGTAAGAGACTTTTGCCTATAAAAAATCTCCTCGAAATGTCCCAGAATCTCTAAAGATTATCAAATGCTGCCCTGAAGCCAATGACAGTTGCATATAGATTCAGGTCAGAGAAGTTTGTATATTTCTCTGCCAGATTTTGAAGCACTAGGCCCATGATGGTGAACCTGTGGCACGCAGTGCCCTCTCTGTGGGCATGCTCGCCAGCTGCTCTTCCGCATTCCATTGCGCACATGCGCAACTGACAGCTGGTCCGACGTGCATGTGCGCTGGCCAGCTGCTCTCTTCTGGGTTCCGGCATGTGCATATGCACGACGGAACCCGGAAGAGCAGCTGGCTGCCATGAGCATGTGCACTGGCCAGCTGCTCTCTTTCGGGTTCCGGTGCTCCGGTGTACTCCAGTTTTGGCACTTGGTGCCGAAAAGGTTAACCATCACTGCACTAGGTAATGATCTATAGCAGATCATCCTGGTTGAAACCCTGCTTATTCAGGATTGATTATTCTCTCATCTATTACCCAAGCTTGGAGTCTGATATATAGTTTACTAATGATGTTCAATAAACTAATTGACCTATAGTTAGCTAGGTCATTTTTATCATCCTTTTTATATAAAGGAACAATTACAGTTCCCCCCAGCCTGCTGGGATCTTAAATGTATGAATGAAAAGAAACAACAATACAGGGATCACCAGTTGGGTTGAATTTAATTAGCTCAGGGGAAAGAGGGTGTAGAGTCATTCTCAGGGACTTTACCCACATTAAACTGGTTAATGAGATTTTTTTAGTTCCTTGCATGTGCCTGGGAGGAGTCACTGAAGTACTGAAAATAAAGATACATCCATCACATAGGTGTTAGTGTGTGGATCACAATGAAGGGCTTAGAAATGATATATCTAGGTATGACACAGGATACTACACATGCAATTGTGTAATCCCATTACAGAAACTGTTATAATATGCCAGAATAGGGAAGGGGTTTTTTTTGTTTTTGTTTTTTTAGGCAGAACCTTACATTATTTTTCTTCTCCTTTAAAATTTAGGTAGAATGTGGTGAATTGGCCTTCAGAGAGGTAGCATAGCATTCCAATAATGCTGCTTTGGTACCACTGCCTTTGTTATAAAAGGCTGGAGCTTAGCCCTGATATCAAGATACACGTCAAATATTTTGCTGCCTTCTGAGATAGTTGGGTCTGAGTGTGCCCCAAAGTTACAGAGGGTCAAAATGTATGCACTTCCTTCCTCTGAGTTAAACCATCGGGCTATTTCATCTCCAAAGGAGCCATTCCATCTGAATCTACCATTCAGGTAATTCCACATGGAAGTGAAAATCACACCCTTTAACACAAAGCAGAAAATTGATAAAAAAAGAACTGAACTTTTTTTTACAGACAAGAGATTTAAAAACTATTTGGAACATGGCTTCATGTAAGTTACGAGAACATCATTGTGATGAGGAAAGAAAAGGCTTATAAAATTTATATGGAACAATATCGGTTCAAATTAGCCTTATTTCATGGAGTGCTCATACTACTGGCCCTTAAATGTGGTTAAATTCACTAGGATGCAAGATTGTGATTTTAATCTTTAAAGTATCCAAAAAACTGTTGTTTTAGCCAAACAGACTAAGTTTCATATCAATATTTCATACTGAACTTTTGTCCCATGAACACATCTAGAAATGGATAAAGATAAATATTTCACTACCAGCTTTAGTTCATGGTAGTCTTTAACAAATAAATCACACCTTTAGACATGATCTATGGGGTATGTTCCTTGTTGCTCAGTTCACTTACAAATGGAACTAATTTAGAAAATACTCATATTGCCTCTTACCTAATTCTTCATTTGTGTAGTCATCATCTGTAGCAAATGGAATTTTTTTCCCTTTGGCAAGTATTTTTGCTTGGCTCTGAAAAAAATGTTTTATGCATTAAATTAACAACTTCAAACAAAACAATTCCACCAAAGTTATACTGCAAATTGTTGTCAGGATTCTTTATCCTGAATAAACTTACCAAAAGTTTTTCTGTTGTGCAAGAAAGCAGAGGTTCACAAGATGAAGACCCTTGTAGATCACAGTCTGAATCATGAAAGTGCAAAATTGATGAGTCTAAAATGGAAATGTTGTAACTGTTAATTGGTATATTTACCTTACAACATTAAGGGCAAGTTAAATAGAGTAGTGGTATTTGAACACAGAAAGATCATTTCTATGCTAATTGTTCCAATTTGGAATAACATCTTAATTGCAAGTTCATCACAGTAGATTAGTTCCATGAAAGAACAAACTTACTATTGCCCTCACACAGATCTTTAAAATATTCATTTCAATATTCACTTAGTTAATTTTTATTCCAAATCATTTTCCAATTTTATTTTTAATTTTATTCATTCTTTACTCTTAACATACTTCAAAATACTTTATTTCCATCATGATATGGATTTTCTCAGTTTATTTTAATCATAATTTACCATGTTCTTTGCAACTCTTTCATATACATTATTCAAAATATTTTTTCATCCTCATTTTTGTAGCAATCTAATCTTATATGAGGGCTCATGATGGTCTAGGTTCGCTGGGCTGTCAACCAGAAGATATCCAAACACTGTGCAACAGGTGAGCTCCCATTCTTGTCCCAGCTCCTGCCAACCTTGCAGTTCAAAAGCATGCAAATTCATATAAATAGATACCAATTTGGTGGGAAGGTAGGAATGCAACAGCATTTGTGTGCCTCAGTATATTTAGACATGCTAGCTACATGATCATGGAAGCATCTTCAGACAACACTAGCTCCCTCAGCTAGGAACCTGACTGAGCAGGGGAAACCTTTATCTTTTTAAATCTTACATGAATGTTTTCCTTTCATAGCCTTCTCCACTTTATACTTCCAATTATTGTTTTTCATATATCCAATTACATTGAAATTCCAGACACTTCTGCCCTTAACCATAATTTGCTGCTCCAACTTCCACATTCTCTTTAAGTCCATTTCAGTCTTTTGGGAAGAGTAATCTAGTAATACTTTTTCATAATGGCTCACAAATTAACTTTCATCATAATCAATTATCCTTTAACTTTATATCCAGTCTTTTGCCATGTATATGTATGAATAAAGATATGCTTAAATCATATACAGTATCCAGAACAAAGTGTTTCTAAGTGATTCTCACTCATTTTAATTTATTCTAGTCTAGAGTCACTGAATGGCCTGATCACTGTTTTCTGTTCTCCCTCATTTGTTCGTCACACCTAACAGAATACTTCTGATAAACATCTCTGATTCTTCTATTATCATGCATAAAAGAATAACATGCCACTACCACCAATCTAGTTCCATGCTGAAGGGCACAATCAAGCAGGAAAAATCACATAGGCTTCAATCTCCATTCCTCTCCTATTAATGAATTCACTGAAGTGTAGTCTCTAAATATTTTGTGTCTCTTCTTCTTAGTCTTTTGCAATCTGGACTAAGGTGCCATTTATGAAATAAGCTACTAACAAGTTCCTCTCCCATTTGTTGAATGTTATGTCTAGAGTTCCTCCCATTTCTTTCTCAACTTCACAATTTCTCAGACCTCACTGGTCTAGAATAGTTAGAGAAAGCCCTAGGGAAGAATTGTTAGGAGCCTATTAAATAAACAAACAAAAATAATAATTTTCCTTCAGATAACCTGATCAAAGCTATTAAGCAGTTTTTTAGGTCATACATAGTATTTTGAATTGATCCAGAAAGGTGTTATCACCGATATGAAAATATATTGAGGGATCCCAAACAACCAACAGAACTAGATTCCCAATCTCACTTTATCAAAAGAGGGCATTTAAGATCTGCCAAGCCAGGCCTGACGCCAAGGTAAAGAAAATCATTCTTGAAATGATCAGTTCAAGTTTTTAATCTTCCCAATTCTGGTAAGGTTTCATCACAGCAGCCTAACCATCTCTTTTGAAGAAGTTACTACTAGTTCCTTCAAAAAGGCATTTCTGATTTCTTATAGACTCAACAGTCAATCTTTCCTCTTTTACTCTCCCAAATCCAAAGAAGGGCTAAAGTCAACCCAAATTTAATTACCGGTAACTATCCTGTCTTCATCAAGCCTACTAGCCAAAACTCATGCCACACAACTGACCGAGGTAGCAAAATCCATTAACTGTCTTGCCTAAAGTTATTGTCACAGGTGCAACCCCCGTTTATCTTCCAATACCTTATGATTCATGACGAATGTATCTTTTCTGTTATGTACACCGAGAGAGTATGCACCAAGACAAATTCCTTGTG
>JANHFM010003997.1:0-14855 GCA_032468115.1 Grayia smithii
ATATGATGTATGTATATTTGTTCCAGCATAACTCTGGAATGGCTGAAGCAATTTCAACCAAACTTGGTACATAGATGACGTACCCTCTAGAAACAAATACTGTGGGGGTAAGACACCCCTGGGGGGGGGTGTCTGTGTGTTCCAACGTAACTGTGGAACACCTGGGCTGTTGAGGAGAGCGAGTGTGGCATCCTAGAGTGGCAATTGTTTGAGATGTTAGTTCCTTTACAGCTTCTTCTGGAAAGCCAGCCATGATGTTCACTCTCTAGTGGACCAATGGGCAAGCACTTGATGGATTTGGGGCAAAGTGCCAGGATTTTAGACAGGACAGGAAAGAGGAGCACATGGGAGGGAGAAGGGAGAGGGCATGGATAATGGGCATGGGAATAGGGGGAAAAAAGGTCCAAAGCCAGCTGTGACGTTCGCCCTCCAGTGGACCAATGGGAAGTGCCTAATGGATTTGGGGCAAAGGATTGTAGACAGGGCAAGAAAGAGGAATGCATGGGTGAGGGAAGGAGAGGGCATGGATGATGGGCATGGGAGTAGGGAAGAAAGGCCCTTCCCAATGGCTCCCAATACCGTGGAAGTAAGATAACCTTAACACCCCTTGGTGTGTGTGTCTGTGTGTTCCAGCATAACTCTGGAACACCTGGGCCATTAAGGAGAGCAAATGCTAATGGGGAAGCGCCTGATGTTCCCTTCACCAAGGCATCCCCTGGTGGATTTGCAGCAAAGTGCTAGGATCATAGAAAGGGCAGGAAAAAGGAGCGCATGGGAGGGGGAAGGGAGAGGGCAGGGATGATGGGCATGGGAGTAGGGGGAAGAAAGGCCCCTCCCAATGGGTCCCTGTCAAACAAACGCTTCAACGTCTATAAATACCTGGGGAACACTGGGTTATCAGCTAGTCACAGATAAAAGAATAATAAGATAAAAAGAGGAAAGCAAATATGAAGCTAGTGAGTACAAAAATTGAATTACCTTTTTGTTGTGTTGTATTTTTCTTTGTTTATTATGTTAATATTTCATGTTAACTTTAAACCGGTATTATTATATTTGCAATATGCTGGTGCAGTTGAATATAAGACAATTAAAGGAAACAGTAAAAGAAAAATATTGTATATAGAAAAAGAGATGGAGTTCAAGGACAATAAATATACATATATATTTTCTTTCATTTATAATTTTTTTTTGTTAGTAGCACACTATATACAAAGCATCCGTTTTAAAATACTTAGTATCATTAAGTAAATAGGGAATAGAGTAATAGACTGTAGGAAATTCCAAATGAATGATTGTTGTAAATTAGTTTTTCTGAACATAAAATGTTTAGGTGGTATGGTTAAGACCATATACATATAAATATGTAAGACTTTTAGATATACAGGAGAATAATTCTGAATAGATTACAAACTTGATTTTAGTGCTAGTAGTTCTTAGATCTGTCATACATTAATTATTTGAAAAGTAGTTCAAGAAAATGTGTTATTTCTACCCTGCATAATAGGGAAATAAACATATTATACTGCAGATAAACAGTAATATTATACAAGTTAACTGCATAGACAAAATTGTAAAAGTAAAATTTCTTCAAATCAAAGTTCTGATCGCCTCATCAAGAAACCTGTATTTTTTTGAGGGGGGGAGGGGGAAGAATGTCCAAGTTATTTGTTATTACTTCTGCTAGGATTTTAAAAAAATATATAAATTAGTTTATTGTCCTAGAATTGTTTTATAATTCTAAATATATCCAATCTTTGTGTAGATTTTCAAAATCAAACTTGGTTAGGTGCTGGCATATAGTTGGCCACAAATTTCTAGGGCTGTGCAAATCCCGAAACCTTCCCAATCCATTCTTTGAAGTCATCACAGTTGCTCCAAATTCAGGCATCTGATTCAAATCCTTCCCAAGGTGTTCTCCTCATGCATAAGTATAAACTATGACAGTTCTTCCAAGCTATCTAGTGAAATTAAATGGAATCAAGAAACCATTTAAAATGAGTCTGGCAAATGATTTGCACAATTTATGCATTTATATATTTACTGAATAGGCATTTGTAGCAATACCTAGTGTGTATACTGAAATTGATAGATTTGAGTAGCTCCCTCAAATATAGAATTATAGTAAATGATAATCCCAAATAATAGCACAGTCAGGAACAGTGCTTTAACTGATAATGACTATCATTAAGTGTTGTACCCTATGACCAATGCCGAATGTATCTTTTCTTATGTACACCGAGAGAGTATGCACCAAGACAAATTCCTTGTGTGTCCAATCACACTTGTGTGTCCAATCACACTTGGCCAATAAAGAATTCTATTCTATTCTATTCTTTAAACCAGATTGTGTAATCCAGAAGAAAAATATAGGGCTTTAAAATTACCAAAAATTTGGTCATTAAAAATAATGACTCTTCCACGAATTTCAAATTTCTCATTATTTTGAAGGGGATACAAAAATGAGAGTTATGCCAAAATGCAGGCTGGTCTTAGATTGGATTTTGGAAGCAGTCAGGCTAACCCTTGAAGCTAATTTGCCTGACTTTCAACTTTGATGATAAAAGCAGAAGGAGAGCCTCAGGGTGCAGACCCAGAAAGCTTTCCACAGTTCAAAAGGCTGCACCAGATTATAGAATGCATGCTTTGCATACATATCTTAGCTCAGCTGTTGGCCATTCCAAGGCAGAGCTGAAAAAACTGTTATCTGAAAACCTTGAAAATTATTGCTATTCATAGTCAGCAATAGAGAATAAGATGAATTTGATATAAGGCAGTTTTCTGAAGTTCCTTTGAGTGTCTGACAGATATTAAGTTAATATCTTTGTTGTTAATTTGCAAGCTTGGTACTGTAGTAGCCATTATGAAAGATTCTGAATTCATGTCTTTCAAGAGTGTACATTCTCTTTGCATCTGAATGACAAGAAAGACAGAAAATATCTAGAAAACAGACCTACTTCTCTACTCTCACCTTCAAACAAGGAGTAATATTTGTAGATGGATACGCCTTCTCAAAATGATGGTGTTTGCAGTCTTATGGCTGTGATATGCTATTTCTTGGATTATTGACTCCAATTGTTCTATTGCTCAGATTGTGAAAGAATAGCCTAAACGGGTTCATTCTTCTAGTATTTCCTGATTGCCTTTATAATGAGGATCTAATCATAATTAGATTAGACATAATTAAAATGTCTGCCCACCTAGCAGTTTGGAAGCATATAAATAGGTACCACTTTGGTGAGAAGGTAACAGCTTTCCCTGTGCCTCAGCCAATGGTGGGTTGCTCCTGGTTTGCGCGATCGGGTAGCGGTGACAGTGTGATGTCACCGAACCGGTTCTCTGCGGCCAGGAACTGGGCCCACCCGCGTGCCCGTACTTATGATTCTCTGCTCTGTGCATGCGCAGAGTGCTTGTTTCAAATTTTTTCCCAAGGAGAGTAGTTAGTACGCATGTGTGAAGCGTGCATTTGGTGCACACATGAATGAAGCGAGTGTGTGCATGCCAATTATGCACAAAATGCGTGCATGAAGAGAACTAGTAGTAAAGGTAAGTAGAACCCACTCCTGGCCTCAGCGTATAGTCATGCTGGCCACATGACCAAGAAAATGTCTTTGGACAATGCTGACTCTCTTGACTAAGAAAGGGAGATGACCACTGCCCCTAGAGCAGTGGTTCTCATCCTGTGGGTCGGGACCCCTTTGGGGGTCAAATGAACTTTTCACAGGAGTCACCTAAGACCACGGAAAACACATATTTCTGATGGTCTTAGGAACCGAGACACCGCTCTTCTATCAATATAGGCTCAATATAAGTGGCTGCGGGCTGGCGCAACACAATTGAAAGCGAACTGAAGAGGAGGAGGCGGCAGGAGGAGGAGGTGAAGGCACCATGGTGGTGGCAGCAGAAGCAGCAGCGGGGACTCCTCGGGAAACAGCCAAGTCCGCCTCCCCTTTGCCTGCCTCCTCGCCTCCCTCCCCGCCATGGAGACAGACCAGGGGGCAGCAGCACCGAGAAAATGGAGCTGTGACCAATGTCTGCATGTGCTGCAAGGGAGAGGAGGGGGAACTACCAAAGACTGTGCCACTTTGGAGACAGGCATCCAGTGTGGGTCACCACGACATGAGGAACTGTATTAAAGGGTCGTGGCATGAAGGTTGAGAACCACTGCCCTAGAGTCAGATGACTGGACAAGGGAAATTTTTCCCTTTCCCTTTATTTATGAATTTGATCTATATGGCTGCCCACTCATTCTCAGTGACTCTGGGATTTACAAACAATAGAAAGATAATAAAAAAAGAATAAAATCAGTAATCCTCCTGCCTACTGATGAAAACACACAATCAAATGAGCCATATGAGTCATCTTGGCCACATGACCATGGAAATGTCTTTAGACAATGTCACTCCCTTGGCTAATGAGCACCATCACCTAGAGCCATGTTGGCGAACCTATGGCACACATGCCGGAAGTGGCACACGGAGCCATTTTGCCTAGCATGCAAGCCATCGCCGAACTTTCCTGTGTATGCGTGCAGTTCGGTTCTTGCATGCGCATGTGGTTGTGCATGCACATGGGGTTGTGCATGCGTGAGACATGCAGCATGCAGCATTCACAGATGGCGCGGTTGTGCATGTGCCGCAGGAGGTGCGTGACTGCTCTGCGTATGCTCAGTGGCGCAGTTGCATGCACAATTCAGCTGGGACGTGTGTGCAACAGCTCTGTGCAAGCGCAGATGATGCAATCGTGCATGCGCCACTGGGGGGCACACGAGACAGCTCTGCACATGCGCAGTGGTGCGGTTGCATGGCCAGATCGGGGCTGGGTGGCATGCGAACTGAAAAAGGTTCGCCATCGCTGACCTAGAGGCAGACACAACTGGAAAAGGGAAATCTTTACCTTTACTTTATTAGACTTCTTATGATGTGAGGACTCAGTTCTCACTCTGTCCTATGTGAGTCACAGACTAAAATGTGTTCAGATTAAGATTCTTATATTATTATTATTTTACTCTGCTTTGTTTCAAGCACCATTGTACTGACTTACTTTCAAAAGCATTCCAGGAAATGTGCAAGGTTTTAAAGCAGCAATCAGGTAAATCCATAAATAAAGGTTCTGGGGAGGGAGGCATTGTCAGAGAGGAAGGTTCTGGAAAGGGAAGCCTTGACAGTTTCTCCCCTTCATCTTCAAGGTCCTCTGTCAGCACAGGCTCGGGAGTCAGGGCCACAACACCCATACATATTAGCAGCAAAGAGATTGTGGAAAAATGAGATTTGGTGTGTTTATTTGAATGGCAGCTGAAATCACACAATGATATGTATTTTAAAAAATGAAGAGTGCTTTGAAACTTAAATTACAATTGTGGCAAGCTTCCAAGTATTTGCATTCATGTACATCCACATATTCCATAGAAAATGACACGTTCATGGGTAGAAGTAATTTCCTGAATCATCTTAGAAACTGCCATTAGTTGTAAAATAAAGCTATGTTAAAATAAATTGTGCATATGAGTCAGAGCAGTAAACTATTTAACAATTTAATGTCATGATCACTGAGCATAAAAGGGCCAACTAACACATCCATAAGTCAACCTACTAAAAGGAGATCCTGGAACTGTAATATGTCTGTGGTTCACTGTAAGTTGTTGTCATTACTATCCTGCTACAAATTTGTGCTACTTCTCAATTATCTAGTTCCCACACTGAATATACCATGTTTCTTTAAGTTGTTTTTCTTCCAGTAATTTCTGTCATCTCATGGCAACAGCCATTACTGAGGAATCATAGTCTCCATTAGTGACACAGAGGTAGCTGGATGATTACAGAAAATGCATTCAGGTAATAGGAGAGATATTGTTGACAAATCACCAAAGCTTATGTCAAATTAAACTTTGTGATATGTGAATCTAATTTATGTCTCATGTAATATTTTTTTTTGTAAACAAAACCTGAGAGAAGCTAAAAAAATATTATCAAAATGAAGATTGAAGACTGGGAAAAAATGTTCATTCTGACATCATTATAAGACTTTTTTTCCAAATGAAGATGACACACAGAGAAATAAGCAAGAAAGTCATCTGAAGGTCACCAATTTGCTTTTAGGGCTGTCAGTATCTACAAATTACTCTTCATATTATCTTGACGTGGCATTGCTTTAAAAATATCACTTTGACTTCTGGATGCTCTGGAGCCCAATGATTCAGACAAAAGGATTGTATCAGAAAGAGATGCCCTAAACCTCTTTTCACTGCTAATGTATTGTGAACTCTGATACATTTAACTGGCTGGAATTCTGACATATGTTGAGATCTGATCCTGCTTAACAATGAATTCACAGAGTACACTAATCTATGGATTGTTAAACATGACTTTTTAAAAAATCCTAATGGAGTTGACTGGGTTCATATAGTTCACTAATTCATAACACTTTTTATGAATGTATAAAGTAGATTATTTATATAATAGATTAATCCAACATTTTAAACCAAAGTACAATGTAGCTAATTATGCCTTTGTTTTGAGAACAAGGCCAAAGAGGCTGCCAAACGAATTTCATTAGTAAAATACATTCTTGGAACTTGAGTTTAGATAGGTGGTTCACAAAATAAGTAAGAGTCCAGGAAATTCTCTAAATATCAGAAACCTTCATTTTAATGCATATAATCAGAAGCTCTACAAGCTGTCTTCACAAATGACATTTTTAATCATCAGTAGTTTTTTTAAAATTATGAATCTAAAACAAGTGAAGCAGCATGGACGTATTCTCCCTTATTAGAAAATGACGGTGTTCTAATTTAAAAGTGTTGAGGGCACTACTTCAATTAGATAAATTAAAAGATAATGTGCTACACTAGTCGGCTCACAGTGCTAGCTGATAAATGAAGATATAAAGGTAATAAAATATATTTAGCTACAAAACATGAAAATGAATAGGAAAAAATATACATACATAATCTTAAACACATAATATATTTTTGAGTTTCAAGCTGCATTGTCTACTGGTATGCTTTCAGATACAATTCAGGGTGCTGGTAATCATCTTTAAAGCCCTCATGGCTTGATGCTGAGTTGCTTATGGAACCATCTTTCCTCAGCGGTGTCTACCTGTCCTATTAAATCCAACAGGAGAATTATGCTCTGAGTCCAATTGCAAGAGAGTGCCTTCTCTAGAGACATAGGAAGAGAATATTTTTGCTATGGTGCCCACCCAAAACATCATCATCACCCTGCCCCCAAGACAGACATGCCCTGTCCTTACTAACCTTTCATAAGGCATTCAAATCTTAGTACTGCTGTTAAGCCTGAGGCCTTGAGAGTGTGAATAAGCCTTTTTTCTAGCTGTGTTAATTGTGGGACCCTATGGGTGCTCTCTGTTACTAACTTATGTAACTTATTTTCAGGATTATTGGTTGTGTTTTTATTTTATTTAATCCTGTTTTAACTGTCAACCACCCAGAATTGTTTTTGAGAGATAAATGGCCGTATAAATTTAATAAATACATGCAGCAGCCACTTTGTGTTTTAGTTGATTGTAAGATGCATTTTTAAATTGTACTTAAATTGCTTTTTTTTAATCAGCTGCAGTCATATTTTCCAAATAACAAGAGCAGGAATCCAATGTACTATTTTTATTTTAAAGCTATAATCAAGCCTGTACAATGTATGATACATCCAGTCCACCACCATCAGCTGTGTCTGATTATTTTGGAGTAAAGTAGCCATTTGAATTAGAAAGAACATCTGATTCGAGGTCCTATTAGGTAGAGATAGATAACACCGCTTTGTTTCCTCTGTGTGCAATTATGTTATGTCTCTTCACAACTGAAGGCACGTCACAGAACATTCTTTTAATGTAACTCACTCATTTCCCCAATACTACTGTCTATCTAATACTGATACTAAATTATCTTCTTTTAGATACGATGGAAGCATCATTAGGGCTGTAGTGGATAGAGTATGGTGGAAAGAGAGTTAGAAGTAGCAATATTAATGGAACTGGTGTGTAGCTTTTATAAAATTGTGTTATTTCCTGTTAAAAAAACAATTTAATCTGTCTTAAGTAGATCACAAGTACTAGATTTTATACAGACACACATACACACACACATACCAGTACATACATACACTCATGCACACACACTACACACAATATGTATACCTATGCATGTGTTATATATTGTATTTATATGTATTTATACGAAATACATATAGGAAATGGTCATTCTATACACACACACACACACACACACACACACACACGAATGACCATTTTCTATATATATATTTGGTCAACCAGATAATGTTGAGAGAAATTGCCCATAAAAGCTTTAATAATTTGACATGGAAATCTCATTTGAATTCTGTAAAGTGTGGTTCCTTTAAAATCCCTGCATGAACTGACAAAGTTCATTTATTCACACCTGATAATGTGATGAGTTTGCCATCTATAATTAAATGGACTATAAAACTGGGAAGATTAAATAGCACTATCTCCTCCATGGATTTGCAATAGGCTAATTTCCTAAAAAGATTCACTCTGAGTTCAAGCCTCTTTTGTAGCAAACCATTTGGCATGAACACAAGATCTGTCCTAATCATTTTAATCAAATTGTTTTAAATGCATCTTCTTGTATATGAATGTTTCAAATTTGTAAGATAGACTGCAAAGCTTAGAAAACATCCTGGAAGGAGACCAGAGCAAACCACTTCTGGATTGCTGGTAAGCATACTAGATACATCTATGATGTCATCAGAAATTGGTAAAACCAGCAAGGGCATGAATAATTTAGGGACAGAGAGCCCAGCATAACCTTTTATCTTATAGCTATAATTTACTAATCAGTAGGTGGGGGCTGGACAAAATTAAATTTAACCTATTTATATCTAAATTTAATTTTTAAAAAATAGATTCCACTAAGATGCTCTTCTACACTTATTCTTTCCTATCTCTGTATAATCTGAATCATCAAAAATTATATAATTGTTTGATGACCATTTTTGAAGACACATTCAAAAGAAGGCACATGAGTCCTTCCACCATCATTGTAGACTACTGGTCTATGGTTTGATCATGCCAAGACCACTTTTTCTAAATCTCTGCTACAGTATTTGTAGAGTTTTGTATTAGTTTCCTGAATTTAAGTTAGCCATCTTATATTCAGTGGCATATTTGGGACATATTTAATTTCTCTCCATTTCCTCCAAATCCACCACCATCACATTTTGTGGCACACACACATACATACTTTTTTTCTTTCTTCAACACTTTCTAAAAAACAACACTTGCATCTTTTCTTTGTCACAAAATCATAGAATTGGAAGGGGGCATTTAGGTCATTGAATTACCTTTTCAGTGCAGGAATTGAAAAAGGGTTCTCTAGGTTCTATTTTAACACATTAAATAAAGGCTGCTAATCCATATCTCTGGGCCATTAGTTTCACCACCAGGCTTCTCTGATAGGAAGTGTTTGCTCTAGCAGTCAGCAATAATTTGCTTCCTGTGGTTAGAAGGTATCATTTTCTATCCTGCACTTTGTAAAGATGAACAAAACTTGATCATCTTCTGGGTAAGATTTTTCCATGTGTCAAAGAAATTGACCATGTGCAACCCATCCTGGAAGGGACGCAGTGGCTAAGATGCTGAGCTTGTCGATCAAAAGGCTGGCAGTTCAGTGGTTCAAATCCCTAGTGCCACGTAACAAGGTGAGCTCCTGTTACTTGTCCCAACTTCTGCCAACCTAGCAGTTCGAAAGCACATTAAAAATGCAAGTAGAAAAATAGGGACCACCTTTGGTGGGAAGGTAACAGCGTCCTGTGTGTCTTTGGTATTTAGTCATGCTGGCCACATGACCACAGAGATGTCTTTGACAGCACTGGCTCTTTGGCTTTGAAACAGAAATGAGCACCACCCCCTAAAGTCAGAAATGACTAGCACATATGTGCGAGGGGAACCTTTACCTTTACCTTTAATCCATCATGGACTTCTTTTCTCAAAGCTAAACTTTTCCAGTTCCTTCTATCTCTCTTGCGGGACTAATTTGTATTACCCTAATTATGCTTGTTATTCTTTTCTGAGTAATAGGATTAGATAAGGTTACAACTTTCCTTGAATTATTTTTTTATTGATGACTTTTGGCAATTACCTCTGATGTGTTGAGAAAATGTGCAGTCAAGCTTAGCATCTGTGTTTCTCAGCCTTTAGAGATGGCAAAATTTCTGTTGAATAGAAAATTGGTTTCTCTTGAGCTTGAAACCTAAAGATGAAGGATGCCAATGTTTAGGTGCATTAAAAATCTCCTTACAGCATCCACACAGCATTGCAGACATGTTTCACATGACATTAGATGAGCTAGCAGCAGGATGGAATTTCTTCCTAAGCATTGGGTTGGATATACAAAGGTAATATCTCAAGAAGCTTAAGAGTTCAGTTTTGGGCAAGCCTATGTTTTTGACTTTATAAAATGTGACGAACTATTACATCATCCTCAATTAGCACATACAATGGTACCTGAAGGGCCAAAACATACTATTATTGTACTATTAGGGCATGTCAATTTTTTCAATTTCCAAACATCAGAGGTACTCAAAAGTTGTGATATACCTTGAGTATTGTAAAGATATTTTGATTAATATAATTTAAATGTGCTTGATAAGTAACTAAATAAATATCATTACATTTTAACATTTTGTTTGTTTCATTAGGCCTGATTGCTCTTACTAAGATGATTTTTGTTGCTTTTGTCATTTTTTTTCTTATTCAAAGATACGTTATGCCAGAGCTACTGTAGGAACTGAACTCTTATTTGGTTATTTGGCTGTTGTTGTTATTTCCAAATCCTGACAGTAAAACAACACAAAGATGCAAAAAGATGGTAGTCCCTTGTTCTTTATAGTTGTACAGATCAAGGAGCTTCAGAATTTTTCTTAGTCCATCATGACAAGCAGAGCTTTTCAACTTTTCTTTGTGCTCAGCTATTATGGCCTATAGAGGCATTGCATTCATTTTCACCCTGTCACTTTCCCACAAATGCCTTGATTGGAGCTCTGACAAAATTTATAAGTAGTGTCAACTGATGGCATTTTCCCTTTCACTCAGCTTGAATGGAAAAGAAATTTATAACTATCCAAGGTTTCAGGAAGATGTAATTGCATTACAAAATCATACCAAAAATATATTTTTTTTAAAAAAAGAATAATCTTTATTATTATTTACATTAATAAAAAAGAAGGATACAAAAGAGAAAAAAGGGAAAAACCAAAAATAATTTTAAAAATGTTTCTAAAGTAAACAGGTTATTTCCAAGAAGATACACTATACATACATGAATGCATGCAACTGATTGTGAAACATATAAATGTTTCATGTACACATATACACAATGCTTTGTATAAAGTTGGTGCTCCCGAAGGCGTTGCAAAACAAGACGGACATGCTGAAGTGGCTTTCCCTGGACCGGGAGTAAATTAGGATGTCATCCATGTAGACCACCACAAACCGGTCTAACATATCCCAAAACACATCGTTCATGAGGTGTTGGAAGACTGCGGGGGTGTTGGTCAACCCGAACGGCATCACGGTGTACTCAAAATGGCCGTATCAGAAGCCAAACACCATCTTTCATTTGTCCCCCTCTCATATCCACACCAGGTTGTAGGCCCCTTGGAGATCGAGCTTGGTGAAGATAGTGGCCTCCCGCAACCTCTCCATCAGCTCTGGGATGAGCAGCAGGGGGTAGCGATTCCACACCATTATGGCATTCAGCCGGCGGTAATCACAGCACAAGCTTAGGTCCCCCGTCTTCTTCTTGACGAAGAGGACTGGGGCTGAGAGAGGGGACGATGAAGGCTGGATGAACCCTTGGGCCAGGTTTTTGTCCCAAAAGTCCCGTAGGGCGGCCAACTCAGCTCAGACATGAGTACAAACGTCCCACTGGCAGCAGCGCATTGGGCAGAAGGTCCGTGGGGCAATAGTAGGGCTAATGCAGGTTAAACGGTCTGCCTCCTTCTCGCTGAAAACATCGTGAAGTCTGTCAGTTCAGGAGGTAAGGAGATGGCAGGGGTGGAGACTTCCTGGCTGGTACAGGTGTGGTGGATGTGATCAACGCACTGCAGACTCGGAAAAGAGATGGCATTCCGCGACCATGCCACCTGAAGATTGTGGGTCCGAAGCCAGGCCATACCGAGGACCAAGAGGAAATGGAGGTCTGCTGTGACGTAAAACCGAATTGCCTCCTCATGTGCCCCAATGGCTAGGTGCAAAGGCTGGGTGGCAAACTTAATGGGACCTGAGACAAGTTCCCGCCCATCAATAGTCTCTACCCTCAACAGAGGGTCCACCGGATCAAAGGGGACATCAAAATGGGCTGCAAAGGCCTGGTCCATAAAGTTAGTCGTGGCCCCCGAGTCCACCAGCGCATGCGCCTGAATCCGCTCTGACCAGTTAGCCAAGAAAACCCGAGTGTCCAAAATCAGATGCTGAGCGGGCCCAGAGTCCACATCTGCTATTTCTGGTGGGTGTTTGGTATGTGCCCGGCCTAGGGTTTCCCCTAGGTCAGGCCTGACCCGTTTCCCAGCTGGTCACGCTGAGATTCAGGCACAGTCTTGAGCGCCCCACTTCACTTTTGGAGACAGGAAGTAGCGAAATGTCCGGGCTCCCCACAATACAGGCACAAACCCACTTGGCATCTCCGCATTCACTCCTGCTGTCAGGTGAAGTCTGGCTGCTCCCAGCTCCATTGGCTCCTCAGCTATTGCCACGAAATGCAGGGTGATCCGGGGTGCTGTTGGCGCAGGGCGTGGAGGTGCAGACACGGATGGCGACTCCTGGACGGTGCAACAGGTCTTTCGCTGTTGGAGATGTGGATCGATGCGCAGGCATTGCATCACCAGAGGGTTGGGGGCGCCTCCAACTGAACCAGTTCGTTCTGCAGCTCATCTGACAGGCCATCCTGGAAGGCGTCTATCAACGCCGCATCATTCCAGGTGGAGTCCAGGCACAAAAGCCGAAATTCAGCAATAAAATCCTGCAGGGGTGCTTCCCTTGGCGAAAGTCCTTAATGCGCCTGGCTGCCGTCTGAGTTCGGATGGGGTCCTCGTACATGAGATGCATGTGTTATCAAAAACCCTGGTAGTCTGTTAGCAATGGGCTGTTCTGGAGCAACAGGGGCATGGCCAATTGGGTGGCAGAGCCAGAAAGGAGGCTTATCACAAACCCCACCCAAGCCCGGTCATCTGGAAAATCCTCCAGTCTCATGGCCATAAATAACTGGCACTGTCCCATGAAGGCCGGGAACATCTCAGGCTGCCCAGAAAACGTATCCGGCACAGCCATCAGGCATTTCTGATGGGGAGGAGGAGCTGCAGGAGCATTCAGCAAAGTAAGTTGGGCTGTTAATTGGGCCACTTGCTGTTGCAGAAGTTGATTATCAGCTTGCAGCTGTTGCTGCAACTGCTGCTGTTGCATCTGCTGCTGCTGTGAGAGCAAAGCGTGATTGGAGCTGCCGTCTCTCTATAAATATTGGTGGGGAGATGTGGAGTGTTGGCTTTGTTGCTGTAAGAAGGTTGGTTGACTGTAATGTTACATTTTGATTGGTTGATGGAGTTGATGTTCGCACAAGCACGAAGCCGAAGGCCCCAGCCTGAAGATGACAAGTGGGACCTCATCGAAACATCACCAAGATACCCTCAATCTTACATGGGATAAGACCCGAATATGCCAAGACTTGCATACCTGTAACTGTGAAAATCTATGAAAACATATGTGTGCGTGTGCGTGTGTGTGTGTGTGTGTATATTAAGGAGAATATTTGGTTTTTTAATTTATGTATTGCATATTGCACTTCTTCTATGCTGGAACTCAAGGCATTATTCTCAAGGGCTCTGCCAGCACTGAACAACGACAGACTTTTTTCAGTTCAATGGGGATGCTTGAGTATAGACTTTCAGCTCAAGAGGCAAAATGATAATTTTTGCTGTTTTTCTTGGCTTGTTCTAGTAAATGCAGATGACTAGCCCTCCCTTTTGCTGTATCTGTTTAATTAGAAACTAAATTTGTCTCGTATCAGAGGAGTGGGTGTTGCTGCTTTTTATTGTTTTTATATTAGTTTTTTTATCTTTGTAAGCCTCCAGGAGTCACCAAGAGTGAGTTGGGCAGCAATATAAATTTTCTTAGATAAATAAATGAAGTTCCTTTTTTTCTTTAATTTCAGAAAAGCATTAATATTTATATAGGATAGTTTTAAAGATTTGTTTTAGACAGAATGAAAACATATATCTAAAAGAGAGGTTGATGCCTACTGGTTGGAAAGTGGTTGGAAACAGAGATTGTGGAAGCACAATCTCACTGGCTTGAAAATTTAAAAGAAAAGTTGGATCACTGAAAACTTGAATAACTCACCAGCACCATCTTCTGATCATCCATATATCTATCTATTAAAATGGACAATAATAAAGCCACTGGCCAAATATTCACACTCATTAATCCATGATAGTGTAGCAAAAGTTTATTGAATAAAGTACATTTGCTTATACTCTCAGACATGTTGAAGAATAAATCTTGCCTTACAAACCAGTTAATCAAAACATAATACTAATGAAGAAGAAAAATACCAGATCTCAAAAGAAACCAGCATGGCTGCATAAAGAACTCTCTGACAAACTGAAAGACAAGGAGGACCATATAAAAAGTGGAAAGGGGGCAAATAACTAAGGCAGAATATCAGCAAATAGCCCAAGCCTATAAAGATGAAGTGAGGAAAGCTAACACTCACAGTGAACAAAGGCTTGTGACAAAAGTAAAAAATAAAAAAAAGCTTCTTCCAACATGTTAAAAACAAGAAAAAGGTCAAGGAAACAATTGGTCCA
>JANHFM010003997.1:14955-25788 GCA_032468115.1 Grayia smithii
GCTTATTGCCCCCAACAATCTGGGTCCTCAGTTTACCTACCTTGAAAGGATGGAAGGCTGAGTAAACCTTGAGTCTGGTGAAATTCGAACCGGCACTAATTGCAGGCGGATGGAACTAAGTGTTTCCACTTAGCGGTGCATTAGCTAATTGCGCCACCAAGGTGAGGACATTGTGGCTGTCCTCACAATTCAGAAGTTGAGATTGGTTTTCATGACTCAGAAGGTGACTGATTCTCTGCACTTTCTTTAAAAGTACTACAACAACTAAACATCCAAAATTTGCAAGTGGTTTTTGAAAACACCTGGGTGAATTTATCCAGCATGGGAACTTTTCAGGGTCAGGTCTGCCTTTGAGATATCCAGGCAATATCAGCACTGTAAGGTAAAATGCAGCGTTATAAAAACCAAAAAAACAGAAGGTGGCAGTGGCAAATCTTCATGGATATGCCCATAAAGTCATTTTTTTCCTTAGCGAGAAAAGTATGTTGAGGAAATTTTCATTTCCTGTATTTGGCTTGACTTCTTCAATTGATCATTACCAACTTGAATCCTTTTTCCTTTAATTAAAGAGTCTTCTATAATGCGTTTCAATAATGACATTTATAATCTCCATTCAGATACAATGAAATGGAAAAAAGCATGGAAAAAGGATACCCTAGAAATATAGCCCAAGATTTTAAAGGGATTAAACCCAGAATTGATGCTGCTTTGTATGAAAATGGTAAGTAAAGGATTCAGTTGTTATGGTAGAGAAACAAGGTTTACCTAGGATCTAGGTTGATGTTAACTTTTATTTATATTATCATCAGCATTATTAAATGTTTTCTTCCCAGTATACTAGAACATACACAATGGGTTTACAAACTGCACTGGGCATTATAACTTTTAAACCTTCTGCATTTAGGAGGCCCTTCATGTTAGATTGTATTCTTTGTAACACTCTTTTAACCATTTTGGATTTTTTAGTTTAACCTGGTGGTATAAGGTATTCTGTTGTGAGCAGAGGAGTGGAGCACTCTTCTCGTGAAATATCTCTGGACTCGCTCAATTGTATTAATGCCTGATATGCAATTATAAATATAATTTATAAATTTATATTGATAAAATATAAATATAATTGATATAAATATATTTTATATTTAAATATTATATTATCTTTAGTTCTGAAAAAAACCAGATTTTTTAAATTTATGTTTCTTTCTTTTTTCCTCCCCCAGGATATATCTATTTCTTCCGAGGAACAAAAGTGTTTCAGTTTGACTCTAAAAATAAAAGAATTGTTCGGCCCATTCGAAGAAGCAATTCTTGGCTGAACTGTTAAAGCACTTAATCAATGCTTTATTGGTTATAACTAATTCTGATTTACAGGCATCACAGAATTTAACAAGCTTGACTGAGAATGCAGTAATAACCTGTGATTTTGTATTTAATATAAATGTAAAACAAGTTTGGATGATTAACTACATTAAACTCTAATATGTAAATGTAACATATGCTGCTCGTGGAATAAACTATTTATTGTGAAATATATGGTGATTGCTTCTTTTGTTTGAATGCAGGCAAATATTACAACAGTATTACACAAGAATTGCATTGCTGTACTCTGGAGTAACTAATTTAAGAAATTTATAAGGTGCTGGCTAAATTAGCCTAAAGCACAAAAAGGAGAAACAATATTTAACCGTATTAACTTCCATGTATTCATTCCATGTATTTCATTTACCATGACTTGATTTCAGAAGTCACAGATCACCATTGAAAATGTTAATTCACTTCACTGAATGTGAGGCAATATGAAAAATTCACATTTTCTGTTTGATGTAGAATATTATTACTCACAGATGTAAAAATTTCCAGCAACACATTTTCATAGTGCAGTCATCCAATGATGAAGTACATTTATGAATGATGAGACTTTCAGCCATCCTGATTTTCAGGATAAAAACGTAGCTAAAATATGCTGCAGTATACCTCATCTACTACATACTTTATACTATGGACCCCATAATAACACACATTATATCACTATTATTTCTGCATCACAATGTATCCTGCAGAATTCAGTCTGTACATCTAGGCCTGTAGGAAGGCCTCTTCTCCTCTTACTGAAGAAAGTGTCAATAATGTCCAAAGTGTATTTTAGAAAAAATAGACATATTGGGAAGGTAAGAATTCTGGATTAGACCAGATTCTTGTCAGTCAGTACTTGTCAGGTACCTTTAGAGATACATTTTTTTCAGGAGGCAACTGGACTTTCTTGTTTTTTCTTTAATGAATCTCTACAGACTTTTAGAGATGCAACATGACATTCTGTTTAGGGCACACATTTTTAGAAGAATATAAACAGCTACAAGACAAAATTGCCATCAATTCAGTGATGACATCTAGTGATTGTTTAACATATAATCTCAGAGTTTCCTTGGTACCGTATGAAAGCAGTTTTCCGATACTGATCAAATTCTCTTCATATTTTCTGAATGCTTTCTTGCCTTTGGGAAGGCCTTTCTGTTTTTCTACCTCATTCTCATTCTACCTCAGGGGACTCGAGGAGACTCGAGGCTAAAACATATGAAGAACTGTTGCAGGAACTGGATATGTCTAGTTTAATGAAAAGAAGGACCAGGGGAGACATGATAGCAGTGTTCCAATCTCAGGGAATACCACAAAGAAGAGGGAGTCAAGCTATTCTCCAAAGCACCTGAGGGTAGGACAAGAAGCAATGGGTGAAAACTAATCAAAGAGAGAATCAACTTAGAACTAAGGAGAAATTTCCTGACAGTTAGAAAAACTAATCAGTGGAACAACTTGCCTCCAGAAGTTGTGAATGCTCCAACACTGGAAGTTTTTAAGAAGATGTTGCATAACCATTTGTCTGAAGTGGTTTCCTGCCTGAGCAGGGGGTTGGACTAGAAGACCTCCAAGGTCCCTTCCAACTTTGTTATTCTATTCTATGTTGGTGGATGATGAAAAAAGAAAATAAACCATGAATCAGCATCTTTATGAAGCTGGATTGTATAAACTTTAAAGTATGCTTTTCAGGTTTTTGGGTTCTTAAATATCTTCATGTAACCAAGTGGTTTAGAATCACACTGTATCACTTCACATTTTTAGATGCAGAGTGAGACCTTCAGCAGTTTGAAAATAGATCTGTTGAGAGGCAGGATGAAATTCAGTAGTGGGTTGCTCCTGGTTCTGTCCGGTTCTTAGAACTGATAGTAAAACCAGCAGGAGGCTCCACCACCCGCCCTGACATCATCATGGGGCAATCTGCGCATGTGCAGAAGCAAGCACGCATGTGCGAGCCCATTACAAACCATTAGTAAAGTTAAGTGGAACCCAACCCTGATGAAATAGGTTCTTTGAGAGTCTACATTGCTTTCTAGATCCCATAGTACAGTGTTTCTCAATCATGGTTATTCAATTTCCAGAATTTCCCTGCCAGCAAGTCTGTGTGATCAGGAAGCAAAAATCCCTTTTTCTACAGCACGAGTTAAACAAGAACGCTTGTTTAACCCCAGATAATGCCCTATTCCTGAGGCTTAATATTATTATATTGAGCAATAAACATATCATGAAATCATCAGTATTTTCAGTAATCTGCATTGTGAAATTTACCTTTATTTGAATGCTTTTTATTCCACCTTCAAATCTTGTTGGTAGTTTTAACAATTTCTACCTCCTTCATTAGTTTTAATCATTACTTTTAAAAATGCAGGGGCATCCAGCAATGTTCTCACTGTAATGGTGTCATAAATATTGTTACCATTTGATTATTCACTGAGTATAAACACCTCTGGATTTTGTAAAATGTAATTTGTAACTTTTGTAAAAAGTAATTTTGCAAAATATAGTAACAGAGTTATACAAGGAGTCCTGCATCTAATTTGTAGCCAAATGCTCAACTTGGAAATGTTTCAGGCTACTCTGCATTTGTCTGAGAAGACTGTCCCTATTCATTCTTTATTCTATTGCTCAAGAAAACCACAGCTCCTCTCTTCCTTTGTCCAGCAAGAGGTTAGGATAAAGAGTAAAATAAATCACATAAGGATTATACACAAAATGAGATACTGCCACTCCTACTTGAAGAAGTTAAAAATGTTCCCATTCTAAACTGGATTAAAAGTTCATTCCTAATTGAAGTACAGAACAGTACTCTCACCACACCCTTCAACATAATAGAATTAATATTGGCAATAGGACAGAAACTACGTACTATTAACTGTAATTCTTTATCCTCACATAGCAATATTTTTTTAGCTTTATGGCATTTGAACCAGTCAACGAACCAGTGACTCTCTTCTTTGCACTTACAGAGATATTTTACACTGTTTATTAAAGCAGGAGTATCAGTTAGATATTTACTAACTTAGATGTTTCCCTCAATATTTTCTTGAAATAATATACAAGGCATATTATTCAATATTGGTACATTTTCAAAATGTTTCTAATCTTCAGGAGAATGTAAGCATACAAAAACCCTACACTGAAATTATAAAAGACCCAGAGATTGTGAATGAAGTTTTCTAATGATTAAAGATAGATTCAATAAGGTGGAAAACATTTTTTAAGCTTAAGTAAATCCATGTATTCACAGTGTGCCTAGCTGTACTCCTTTTATTGGTCCTCAGGGTACCATAGAGACAACTTAGCCATTTAGTAGGTTATAAACATTTTTAATTGTACCAAAATCACATTACATGAGGACAGTTAATGCATAGCTCACAATTTTAAATCTATTAGCAGAATTCCATGTACTCTTTAAAATGAGTAAAAAGTGCAAGATATATCGTGCAAGTCTAGCTACAGTAAGAGGAAATTTGGTTTTGTTTCTTGGAATGTATTTTACTTCCACTTTTGCTGAAATGGAGGGATGCGCCTAGATAGCCAACTATCAACACTATCTTCTCAAAAGATATTGTACAATTATTATTATTATTTCCTCTTCTGTGAAGAAAACAGTCAGAGAAAGCAGTAGAAAACTCTGGGTAAGTTCCTCCAGGAAAACAGTGTCATCTGGACCCACTGTGAAACTTTAGTAAGTACAAATTGCATAATAAAAGCTTTGCCTTGAAGCACCTCAGATTTTGGACTTTTGGTTTTAAAAATAAAAACACATTTATTTAAAGGCACTTTTGTCAATTTTTTTTTCAATAAGGAATGTACACATGAAATATTGGATCCAAATTTGTTCCAGTGATTTTAAATTTCAATTATGTAAAATAAATGCATGAAACAACATAACTTCCCTGGTAAGGAAAATAATCCTACGTAAGCAAGCCAGTGCAAGAAGAAGCATCATAATATGTGACTAACAACAGTACATTGCTTCTGGCATAAAAAGGCCAGCATAGATACAAACAAGACTGCAAATCTATGTAAATGCCATACAACTGGGAAAAGGCACAAGGCATGATTTGAGATTCTGTCCTCTGTGTTATTGTAGACTTCACTAGTCTTCTCCTCCACACAGCAGCAGAAGCCCATTCCTGTAGTCACCAGATGTATCTTTCTATAAAGGATCAACCAACAATGAGTCCATAGATTCTCAAAAGGACAGTTTTTTCTAGTATTGCTATTTGAATGACTGTTCTCTAAAACATATGATGTAAACAAATTATTAAGTAAAGTATTTTTGTTCATCTGAAATCTACAGCTGCAAAACCAACACTATCTACAAATACTACTAGTAGTAAATGATAAATTCTAACAAAAAAGTTTAAATATGCTGTTGCCTTTGATATAATGTCTACACAAGAATGAGTAATTTAGGTAGGCTAAGGGGAAATGATCAGGAGTGTCAGATTCAAGCTCACTCTCACCTAAGCTAATTAAATGATTTGGAAGCAATCACTATCTCAGTCCTAAATGCCAGAGTTGTTGTGGGTATAAATCTTGAGTTCCTAAACAAGAGTGGGACATACATTTTACATATAAATAAATAATAAAACAAACTGATTAAAATTCTTTTGTTTTAACTAATTTAAGCTGAAACATAACTCAAAGCTTGACAGACTGTGATAAATACTTACTCTTAAGAAAATTATCACGTGAAGCAGCAGTATTTTCTGTTACAAATAATGTGAATTAATAATCATGGGTAAGGTAAAATTTACCTGAATTACATGGTGCAAACTTTTAGCAAAATCCCTTCTGAATGCCTGTCTGATATCAAGTAGATCTTTTTCACTCCTTGAAACCATAATTCTGATCAATGTATCATCATCAGTGCCTGCTCCCTAATAAAACAAAGTTAAGCAATTTGATTAAGAGTGCTGGGCAGTAATTCTATCAATTCCCATTACTTAATTCTTTCCACTGGAGCCACTGAGACAAAATGTCTTATTCAACAAATCACAGTTAAAACTAAACAATGACTTAGCATGATGTATGACATTTTTGCAACTCAAGAGGAACAATTCATTTTTTAATTTTTATTGCTTTAATAACTATTTTAAACTGTTGGACCCAATGACTCCTTTTCCCAGCCTTGAATAGTGTCATTATCCTCATTAAAAAAGCCAGACTCTATCAGTGTCACAATAGGGACAATCCCAAACTGGATTCTCAACTCACTAAGAAAACCAATACAAATTGGTACATTAGCTCCACTCTATGCCCAAGTCACTCAAGAGTCTCCTAAACCACAAGATGAATGGAAATTTAATAAATACAAAATATATACATTACTCCCTTGGAAAAAATTACCTTCAGTTTGAGAACCGCTGCTGTAATGCAACTTCAGTGCAAATAAAATAAAAATTGACAAAACAAAAAGACCAACAAAAGTAAAAAATGACTACTGCTACATAGAAATTGCTGCACGTTTTTAAGTAACATATAAGGTAATGAATACCTCACATCAGATCGACTAATATTTATTTATTTACTTACTTATTTATTTATTTATTTGTTTGTTTGTTTGTTTGTTTATTTAACTTATATGCCGCCCAACTCCCAAAGGACTCTGGGCGGCTCACAGTAAAAAAACAAGGAATTACATTTATAAAAAATTTAAAAGCAATTTAAAAAACAGTAAACAGCAGGAAAAAAAGAAACATTCCTATCCCGCCAGGGGCCGAATCTCGCTAGATCAGTCACGAGCCTGCCGGAAAAGCTAGGTTTTGACTGCTTTGCTGCTTTGTGGAAGATCAGTAGGGTGGAGGCAGTCCGGACCTCGGGAGATAGCTGGTTCCAGAATGCCAGAGCAGCCACAGAGAAGGCCCTTTCCCACGGACCTGCCAGCGGCATTGTTTAGCTGATGTAACCCGGAGAATACTGGGTTCACTCAATACTCAAATTTACATTTCAAATACTATATTGCGGTGTCGGCAAACCAATGGCATGCGTGCCAGAAGCGGAACGTGAAACCATCCCGTGAAAAATGTGCGGCCTTGCTGGCTCCTCTGCCGCATTCCTGTGCTCACACACACGCTGGTCAGTTGGCTGTCACACGCACAGGAGCGGCAAAACCCAGAAGAGCAGCATTCCATCACGCATGTGCAGACCGGCACCCGAACTTCTGGGTTTACATTGCACACATGTGCGATGGCCAGCTGTTTGTCAGGCACGCATCCGTGCCGAACACCAGGCGTTTGAGTGCCAGCCTGCGCATGCACAACAGACAGCCACTTTTCCAGATATTGGCGCTCTCACGCGCGTGAAGGCCAGCAGGGCTGCACATTCCATTTGTAGCACATAGGCCAGCACGCGGGCACAGCAAAGGTTCACCATCGCTACTATATTGTATATGTTACAAACACCAAGAGAGCTGAAAAATCCATAAAATGAAATGTTTTCCTTATTTCATTACATTATCTCCTTTTCAAGTATCTCCAAGAGTAAATTAAGGCTGAAATCCTACAAATGTAAAGTTCACTGAACCCAATCATCCTTATTTTTGAATAAATATATATGGAATAACAAGAAGTGAAAATATTTGTGTTCAAGAAAGTAACTTAGATACTATCAGTAAGAGAGTAGTGCTTGAAGAAGTTGATTTTGTTTAAAAATGATAAATACTTACTTTCATTGCATAAAAGAGACATTCAGCAAAATAGGCAGGAACACTTCGGACACACTTCACTAGAAGAAAAACAATCTATTTGAATCACAAAATATTTTAACATTACTTCATCAGATGACAAACAGCTATATAAATGGCATTTATTCCCCTAAACACAGTAAAATTGTTTTCAAGTATTTACAATAAATTATTTGACAATTTCTATCACACATTATTATCTATTTAAACTGGGAATTTAACAGAAACAACCCTTGACAATTCTCTGATCAGAAGTATAGTGCAATCTTTGACACTGGATTTGCCTAAAGAAGACACAGGTTACGCTAGTTCTTCATTTAACTGAAGGGTTTATGAGTAACTTTAAGCCAGTTGTTCTCTTAATCCAACCTTCCTTATAGAGAGGAATTGTACCATCTATACTTTGTACTATTGGGAAGTTTAATATAAACGGATTTCCAACTCATAGCAGGTACAAACCAGTTAAATATGTTTTTGGGAGTTAAGAAGTGCCAATTTAACAGAATGCTACATTCTGACTTACTTACTAGCATTCTTCAAATTCATTTTTGGCAAGTTGTTATACTTTCAAATTACTTCTCTTCCCTTCCCTTCCCCCCCATCATCTGTCCTCTGTTGTTCAGCTTCCAAAGTCTGAAGAGATTAGGTAAAGGTAAAGGTTCCCCTCGCACATATGTGCTAGTCGTTCCCAACTCTAGGGGGGCGGTGCTCATCTCCATTTCAAAGCTGAAGAGCCAGCGCTGTCAGAAGACGTCTCCGTGGTCATGTGGCCGGCATGACCACCATGCGCACGGAACGCCGATACCTTCCCACCAAAGGTGGCCCCTATTTTTCTACTTGCATTTTTTATGTGCTTTCGAACTGCTAGGATAGCAGAAGCTGGGACAAGGAACAGGAGCTCACCCCGTTACGTGGCACTAGTGATTTGAACCGCTGAACTGCTGACCTTTCGATCGACAAGCTAAGCATCTAAGCCACTGAGCCACCGCGTCCCCCTTGAAGAGATTAGACTTAGACTAACACTAATTGGCATACATTAAAATGAAATTTTGTTGCATACAGCTCTCAAAGGGTCACACCTCCAATATACACTACATAAACTTGAGAAAAAAATATGCATATACCTACATATATTATATGACACAGAGGAACAACACAGTCTAGTTTGGATGTATAATGTACATGGCAAAAAAAAAAAAAAGGACACCAAGCAGAGCTACCTGCGACATGCATAGCAACATGGTTATCACCAACCCAGAGTCTCTCAGGGAACTTTGGGTTGGCTTGTCAACTAACAACTTGCAAAGTTCCTGGCTAACATGGCCATACCACTACCCTCCTCCATTGACTGGCTAACTGGTGACTAAGCAGGAACTTCACAATTAAAGGGGCTTCATCAGAGCAGTCACAAGGCAGAAATGGTGGCATTACTTGGGGAAGTAGCTTTGCTTTGGAGCATATTTGTTCCAAAATATATCTGAAGCACACACAGCCATATGCCACTAATCATGCCACTACTGCTTAGGTGACTCTGGGTGGCACCTGAAACTTGTATGGTATGACTATCAATTTCACAGCTGCTCAGCCCAATGTCTCTCGGGCTTGCAATAAGGGGCTTTATACCACATCTATAACTTACAGAGCAATAGAACTGATGTCTGTAGTGCAGCTGTTCAGTCCCAAGCCTCTGTAGCTTGTCTGAAGGTCTTCCAGATTGGGCAACTTTGGAGTATAATGTCAGCAATCCATAAACCACCCAACCTGGAAGTTCTTTGGTCAGAGCTGCAGGAAAAAAAACTGACAGGAAACTTCTCCTACAACACTGTCCTGAAGTGATTTGAAGCCACTCAATTAATAGAATCAATTTGCTAGATAACACAGCCCTAGTATATACAAGTTTAAGATTAATCAAAAATAGGACTATACATTACCAATTGCCAGAAGCAGCTTTTCAAGTGGACCAGATGTTTCACGATCAATTGTTTCTTCAATTTGAAAACCAGAAATAGTCATGTATTTGTCGAAAACTGAAAGAACAAAAGAAAAGTAAAAGTAGTATCTACATTTTAATTATTACATATTACTTACTTTTAGTTTCTTCAAACAAGCTTAGAAAACACACATCTAAGCCCATACACATTCCTCAACATATGGGCAGAACAATTAAGTTAGCTACAAAAGGAGAAAATTTAAATATTCAAAAATAACATTTTAGCTTAGTGTGCATCTACATATTTATTAAAGTCATTATTAAAAACACCCAACATTACTCTTCTTAGTACTACTCACCCTTCCTTAAGTGAGATATACTTCGAGTTCCCAGAATGGTGATAAATTTTTCTTCATCTGTTCCCCATTTCAGTTCCCCAGCTCTAAACAGCTCCTGTTAGAATAAAAAGTTCATTGTTATTAATGAAAAGAAATAGTAAGATTTTTCTGTGTTCTACATAAAACCAAGGGTCATAAAGACAACACTTATCTTAGATAAGGGTCCAATATTAAATAATGTGTTTACCGGAGGACTTTTGAATCATCCTTAATACAACTAGTATTTTTGCATTCTTTTGGCCACTTCAATGTGATTCCCAATCAGTCTTCCCAATACTGCTACTCTCCAAATGTGTGGACTTCAACTCCCACCAATCTCAGTAAGAACCATTATTTTTGTTCTTTCTAATTTTCTCATGAGACAACAACTTCACATTTTGGAATGCAGATTTATTTATTTATTTATTTTATTGCATTTATATGCCGCCCCCTCTCCCGAAGGACTCGGGGCGGCTCACAAATTA
>JANHFM010003997.1:25888-36543 GCA_032468115.1 Grayia smithii
GAGGACTACCGGTAGCCAGTGCAGCTCGCGCAGGAGAGGTGTCACACGGGAGTAACGGGAAGCCCCCGTAACTACCCACGTGGCCGCATTCTGAACTAACTGGAGCCTCCGGGTACACCTCAAGGGCAGTCCCATGTAGAGGGAGTTGCAGTAGTCTAGGCGCGAGATGACCAGTGCTTGAGTGACTGTACGTATGGCATCCAGGTCCAGAAACGGGCGCAACTGTCGCACCAGGCGAACCTGGGTGAAGGCCCCCCTGATGCATCATGTGATGTTTCATGATGAATAATTCAAATACTTTCTAAAATAAAATAAATTCTAGATGCCAGACTGTTTCTAAAAAACCCACACAATTTAAACTATTTCAGAATAGACCTTGTAAATGATAAAATGATCGCAAGGACTTTTGATGTAAATTCTGGTCTCAATTGTGGTCATAAGTCGAGGACTGTCTGTTATAAAATTCATCTGCTTCGTCTTTTAATAAGTGGCTGTTTTTTTAAATGTCCAATCTATCAGATTAAAAGCAGATTCTAAATCCAGCTCTTATAAAAGAGAGTTAAATATGATGAGATGTATAATGGATTAGATCCATTTTTTGGGAAAAAGAAGTGTCTTTACATAAAAAGTGTTAATGACTTTTCAAATCCCTCTCTGGAACAGAATGATTTGGTATCACTTCTATATGTTTTATTTTATGACAACCTTATGACAAACTATATTTTCAATTATTTTAATTTAAAATTTAAAATGATAAAGCAGAAAAGATAACTATCTTTGTAGGGGATGACCAGGCAGAGCCTGAGGGAGGTGTCAAACACATCATTAGCCTTGAGTCTCTTTGTACCTATAAGAGATCTAAGTCCAGCCCACCTTGATTCTTATCTACGGCCAATTTGCTTTACCGTTAGTAGTTCAGATTCTTGTAGAGAACATTAGCATATAATAAACCTATGTTCGTTTAAACTGCCTGGACTCCTGATTTCCTGTGCTTGACATTTTTTAACTTGCTACATAAAGGAGAATTGTTGGCAAACTAATTCCAAGCATTGAGATTGTACTGAAATTTGAGCAATAAGTAGCAGACATGTTGGAAAAGCTTTTGGGCCCAATGATAGTCCTTGGGGTAGGGCTCTAATTGAGACTGGAATTTTCATCATTAAGCAGCTCCAGTCCATGAAATGCCTCTGCTTTAACTCTCAACTCCCCATTTTCCTCTCATCTCTGATCTTTTGGTTGCCCTGCATTCCATTACCTACATCTCTAGTATAGCTATCATTTCCTTCCACTGTTTCCAACTGGTCTGCAGTTGAAACAGAGACAGATCTGGGACCTGCAGTTTAAGCAGAAGACCTTGACTATGGGACATTGTGACCAATGCAGGCCAGTCACCACATGCCCACATTTTGATCATATGACTGTGAGGTGCTGCTGTGGTCAGAACTTCAAGAACCAGTTTTAACTATCATTTGTTCAGCACCATCATAACTTCAAACAGTCACTGAACAAATGTTCATAACTCAAAGACTACCTGTAAACATTACAAGGTCAGTTACTGTCAACTTCACAAGGTAATCCATACAAAAACACCTAGAAGTATTAGCTATAACTTTACTGCAAGGTCCATTAACAGAATCTTGGAAATCTGTGAGTATATCTCTTCCCCCCCCCCCCCCCACACACACACACCATCTTTATAGTCCAAAAAACTAGGGAGGGTCATTCCTGAGGCATTTGCCTTGACCCCATTCCTTCTGAGGACTTGACTGCCTTTTGTTACTGTGCAACTCTGCCTCTTGTCTTCTAAAGACATTCCTACATACCACTACATACCAATTATATCCTGGCACAAACAATCCTGTATCATTCTACCTTTGCTACTCCGTTGGCATATATGGGCAAAAGATAGCAAATCATCAGTTACCTTTTTGGACCATTTTGGACAGCCTCACAAATACTTCCTTAAGATCCTTTGCCCATCCCCTGCTTTTCCCCAAAGGTGGCCCTTTGGGACAATCATAACTTGGATGATTGGGAAACTCCATAGACATTCCCTGTTTTATCTATATAGTCTCCTCCTGGCCCATCTGCATGACAATATATATGACTATTGAGGGATCTACTACTTGGTTACACAAAGAAGATATTCATGTACAATTTGTTAGCTGGCACAATACTAAGATCTGTATCAAACAAGGCATCAAAAGTACAGAACAAACAATGTGTGAAGGCAATGTGTGAATGGGCAACATAAAGGTGGCCCATTTTGTCTTATTTTTTCTGGGGGAGCATACATTTCTCAACCATCTAAAACTTAAACAATCTGTTGACAGAAAACACTATCCTATGAAGAAACAGTTAATATTATAATTAACTGTAAAGCTTATCTGATTTAAGAATAAATATGATATTCTATAAGCAACAAAATTATCGGTTGCTACCACTCCTTTTTCCCACTTGTAAACGAAATATTAACAGAACAATGGAAAATGTTATTCACTGGAATCTTTGCTTCCCTAAGAGTCCTGGAACACTTGTATGCTGTGAATTATAATTACTTTGAAATAATGTTAGGCAAGTAGTTTAGCACTCCTTCTTCTAAATCCTTCATACACTCTGAACAATATTGATTATGTCATACATCAAAGTCAACCAGTACAATATAGTCCCCTCGTCTCTATCTATTGGTTTCCCATATATGTTTGACTTCAACTCCTACAATCTCAAGCCCTTAATACTGAAAATGTACCAAGTTATAAAAAAAACTGGCACAGTGAATAAGAGTTAAATTGGAAACAAAGAAATTAAGTACTGTCATGCACATGTGTTGGGAGAAGTCTTAGTGAATAAAGCAGGAAATGATCAGTTATGAAACTACCAATATATACAATATAGTGTTTGCCCCATCAGCTTAATCAATCTCACTAGACAATTTTTAATTTCTTGGATACAACTAGAACAATAAATGAAATGCATTCTAAATGATATTTGAAGTTGCTAAAAATATACTCCATGAATATCTGGAGAGAAACACTTGCTCAAGGCTTTTCCAGAGATACCTATGGTATCTCCTAAGTGAGATACCTGTATTTAGCAGAACTTCTCTGCAAATAAAGCAAGCCTGAATATTCCTCCTCCTTTTCCTATTTCATATAAAGGTATCAACTGGAGTTACAGTTAAAAAATAACTACTTTCCGGAGTAGAGGCCAGCTCCAGGTAGTTACTTCAAGAAACTGGACCTCCAAGTCTGTAACAATAGGGTAGTGTCTCCTGTTCAAGTCCTTTTAATTATGGATGATTCAGCTTACCTTTTTAAGATCATTCAAGGTCAGTTAGGTGCTGCCACTTACTTAGATACCAGATTTATAGATGTCAGTACAAAACTAATGTATCCTGTGCAAATCTCCAGGACAGCATTCCAAACTGATGTCTTTAGAGACATGAAAATGTAAAATATATCCCTTATTTCCAATTTTTAAAAGGGGATGTCAATTATAAACCATTTAAGCTCTTATTACCAACTTTTTCATTTTTCCAGCATACCATGTTCCAGAGATATTTTGAGGAATGGAGTCAATAGTCTCAATTTTTTATGTCTAAAACTAAATTATGTCTGCTGTCTCAAAGATCTACTTGCAAACACACATAATCATTCAAAATAGAAATAATTTACCACAGATAGTTTGAGAATGGAACCATACAATTCAAGGAGACATCTGGGATCTAGCTCTGATTCCAAAGTGATTCATTTATTTACTTCTTTATTGTGTATATATACTTATTTAATATTCACATTTATAATGCAGTAATTATACAACTATTGTTCTTCATACAAGGGTAAAAAATAGCTAGAATTCCTGACTTCTTTACAATAGTGACATTTAACTGAAAAAATTGTCTGTATCTTTTCCATACTAGAATCAAGCTTGTTCAATCACTTGAGATCTCTTATTTTCTAATGTCTTGATGGTGCCATTTTAGACATGTTTAGGTGAAACAAAAAGAGGGAATCTTTACCTACCTGAGCATCTTGCTCAATTAGACTTTCTTTAATTTGGCCATCAGGGTCTCTGTTAGCCTAAATGGAGTGCAAGAAAAAGATTTATGACTCTGTGAATCAAGACTATAATTAGATAGTATTTAAAAACCAGTGGTTATTATGTCATAGTCAACTTTTCTATATCTGGATTCCTTCCTTCCTTCCTTCCTTCCTTCCTTCCTTCCTTCCTTCCTTCCTTCCTTCCTTCATCCCTTTCCTTTTTTCTTTCTTTCTTAGCATATGCTTTGCACATAGTCCAAGTGATTCCTGTACAATATTGGATACTAACCTGAATAAATCCTATGGTAAAGTGCCCTAAACTACTAGTGCTATTAAAAATGCAGCCACTACTAGAAGATGTGTATCCAAAAGGACAGAAAGCTAGAAGTCAACTCAAGACTAGAAATAAAAAACAAAAATATCAATGCATCCATTGTGTTACTTTTGTCATAATTTGGAAAAGAAAGATAATCAGGTTAGTCATCTTGCAGCTCCAGAGACACATGTGACTTCCAAACCATCTCTATTCATTGATCTACTCTTCCTTTCTTCTTCCTCAACAAAGCCCCCTAGCTTGCAGTATGTTTCCAAAGGCCAGTCCCAAATATCCAAGGAACATAAGTTAATATAAGAGCAGGTCAATTTCTGAACCATTTATTTGATTTCAATCTTAGGAGCTTACTTGTAGAAGAACTACCAACATTCGCTGATAGTAGCCAGAAGTATCTGATGTGATATGATCTTCTAAATCGGCTTCATATTCTAGAAAAATAATCCAAAACCATATGCATTATTAAATAAAAGTTGAATTTAAAAATAAAAAAATTCCAGTTGTTAAGTGTTATACATGACTAAGTGTTTCTTTTATTCAAAAGCCATTCATTTTAAATTTCAGAATGGCATAAGCAGTTATCCCTGTACAGAACATTTTATTGAGAAATTGGCTAAAAGATCTAAGCCTCCACAAATTCCCAACCCCAGAAAGATGCCAAATTCCCACAATCAAAAGTTACCTTCCTGATAGACTTGCTTTATATTCCGGATTTCAGCAGGTGTCCGAGATGCAAGAATTTCAGTCAAGACTTGTTCATCAGTTCCTGCCCCCTGAAACCAATGTAATGAGTTCATGAAATCATATCATTTACCTTAGTATAGTATTAACAACCAAACTGGCTTACAGTTCTTTCTATAATTCTGCTTTTATGCTGCAATATCAGATCAAAAAATTTACTTTATAACCAAAATGTAAAGAAATACTAGCATAACTCCAATATATTTGAAATAAATCCATAATGTTCAAGAATGCCTATTTCTTAGTTCAAGAATGCCTAACCATATGATTCATAAGGGTGGGGAAAATGACATAAATAGATATCCAAATGATTCATACAGGAAATGTGGCAAGGTTTACTGCTGAAATTTGAATTCCTGTAAGACAGTCCTTTTGTCCAACATATTTTGTTGAGTAGTTGAGGCAGAAAAGTTCAGATTGCTTTTCTTTCCTTTATATCTTGTTCTAAGGCAGAGGTCTTCAAACTTGGCAGCTTTAAGATTTGTGGACTTCAATTCCCAGAATTCTCCAGCCAGCTATGCTAGCTGGAGAATTCTGGGAGTTGAAGTCCACAAGACCTCTGTTCTAAGGTATTCCAAGCCTCTAAGTGTGCAGTGAGACAACAAATATTTCACCTCAGGTGCAGAAGGTACTATGTCCTTAAGCTCATTTTTCATTTACTTTCTATATGTGTTTCTCTTGCCAACTCTTGGACTGAATAAGAGAAAAATTCAAAACTTTTGGCAGTAGTAGAATTTTGTTACTATAGTTAACAAAATGTTACCTAAATTAACAAATGTTTAACAAAAATGGACTTCTGTTATTATAATTAACAAATCTGTCTACCAGTATTGATTTTTGAACATTTGAACATTAATTGTCATACTTTTTCACCAAGTAGTAAAACCATCTTATGTTTAATGAAGGAAATTGTATATTTGATCTTGTTTGGTATTCCAGTCTGGATAAAACCTATAAAAATGTATACACAGATAGAATGCAAAGAGCTATATTCAGATTAGAACTATATAAAGGATTTATTCTTAAACTATGCAGATTTCTTTCTTGTAGCACCTGGCCTTCCTAAACCACTCTAATAATTACATTAATATATTTCCATCTTCCTGCATTTAGTTAATTGTAACTTACTTATCTGCCAATACATTTAGTTGCATCTTTCTTCTAGTACTCATATACATACAAGGAATTCCTGTCAAAGGAATATATTTTAGGGATCAGCTTTTCTCTGACTTAGCATCATAAATTAGTTTTGCTCTACTACTATATAGGCAATTTCATGGAGGGCAACCAATAGCAATTTATTTTCCTGCTCTGGGAATTTTGGAATGAAATATAAATCCCTACCATATATTGGAAACACTTCTGCATAGAATAAGTATTTTTGAAAAATTTATAGGAACGTTTCATAACGGGCAATCGATACAATAATGGTTATAGAAGTGGGTACAACTAGAGTAAAGAGATATGGTAGCTGTTTTACACAACTAACAGAAAAAAAACTATATTCACATGGTCACCATCCTACTATTTCTTTAACTCACTTTGGAAATAAGAGGTCAGTGATATAGCCTTATTTTGGATTCAACTATAACCAAGTAATAGTGTAGTAACTAGAAGATACAATTAGCCCTCAACTTACAACCACAAAGGGGACCAGAAAATTCACTGTTAAGTAGTGCAGTCACTAAGTGAGATATCATATGACCATGACTTGTGACACTTCCTGCTGGATTCCCCATTGACTTTTCAGGTCAGAAGCTATTTGAGAAGGTTATAAAAGATGATCCTATGACCGAGAGGATGGTGTGACAGTTTAAAGTCATAACTCACTTTTTTAGTGCCATCATAATTACAAATGGTCACTAAACATTTCAATCTTGGCTTATTTGATAATATTAATGAGAAATGACTGGTTTCAATAACACACAGCATACAAGAACAAGAACACTTACAAATTCATATTATACTAAGCAGCATTCATTTTAACTGTGGTTGATGAACAAGGGACACTGGCTGGGTTCACATATCACACTAAGAAGAAACAAAGCCGACATTATAGCATAGCACAATTTAGAAACTTGGGAAAAATGACAGTGTGATTTAAGGGTTTTGGGGTATCAACAGGGTTGCCAAGGGATCACATAAAACCCATTGGTTTTAAGTCACCCACTATAGTCTTGGAAATTACTTTCACAGGATGGGATCCCAAACAAGATCTTTACCACAGCATGTAGGTAGGCTGGTAAAGGAGAAAATAGCCCCTCCTTCAGGTATCCAGATAACTACCATTTCTCACCCTGTCAGAGTCCCATAAATGCACCAAAGAGATGGATAATAGTCATGTTTCCAGATGGAAACATGGATGTTTCAAGTTTTCAGATGGAAACTTCCTGACAAATGTCTACTTCTAATTCCTGAGGTGGAAAAGAAAAAACGAGTGCAACTGAATGGCCTGGGAAAAATAGTCAATGGCTGCTTGGTCTAGGCTTCAAAAGCTAAAGAGATCTAGTTACTCTGCAATCAATATGAAATTAACAGTACATTTTTAATCATTAACACAGAGTGACTGCAATAAAATTCCTTTCCAAAGTTCCCAGCTACTGCTTCTGTGGGAGAGAAGAAAAAGAAAAATCCCCTGATTTCCCAACCTATTTCTCTTCTTTCTTCTATCCAGCATCTTCCTGATGTTGTCACTTGAATCAGATCCTAAGTGTTAGCGGTTTTTTCCACTGACTCAGTAAGTTAAACTGTATCTATCTTCCTTCAAATATTAGCATTAAAAATCAATATTTGGCTGCAATACTACATACCACAAAATTACCTACTATCACAAGTTTTCATGGAATACGTAGAGTAATATTTTAACTCACATGCTGAAATTGAATGACAGCAGAAAACTGTCAACAAAAATATTAATATTACTTATCCACAACTTGCATATTACAGAACTTGCATGTTCAGTTGAATTGATCAAATAGAAGTTTGTTGCTATTACGAGCCTTTAATAATTGGGACTGCAACAAAATGTTTCAGTATGAAATGATTTTGTTCAGGTGTGCTTATTCACCATTTTATTCCACTTTTATCATGGGGTTTTTTTTGCACCAATCATCAAATAACAACTATTTAATGAGCATATACCCTCTTAAGAAATTGGGGAGGGCAGTGTTTCTCCTATTTGTGAATTTATTCCTCTGAATGGATAGCATCAATAGGTAGGTACTTACTTCTTTCTATACAGTTTATTTAATTAATACAAAAGAGTTGTAAACAGCTGCTTAAAAAATCACCCAAGAGATGCAAAGCAGTAAAAACTGAAATTCAACCATAAATGTAATTTAAAAGGTGCATTGTTATAGTTTTATAACAATAGTCTTATTCAAGCCCACAGGTAATGCTACAATCTGTTGAATTGAAAATAAATTTTATTACAAGGAAAACTAACACTATAACCAAACAGATCAATTGCCATAACTGTTAACATCAGAATTAAAAGGAAAGATTCCATTCTAAATAAACAAACTTTTTAATTTAAAGTTGTGTCATTCATTTTACCTTAATGGCATGTTTTAGTGCATGCGCATCATAAATCTGTTCAGGTCTCATCAGGGAAACCATAAGCGTCTCCAGTTTGCCTGTAAGTTCTGATTTAAGGTCACTGATTAAATCCTAAATGACAGAATGAAGAATGAGTAAGTAATGAGAAATGTGTAACAATACTATCTTTCAGTTCTAGTTACTGCATCTAGAACTTGCCTTATTAATATTCCATAAAAATGTATGGAGATATGTGTGTACACACACACACACACCATGTTTCTCTAAAAAGATGACCCACCTTGACGAGGCCTATCACGTTTTTGAGCACGAGATCAAATTAAGCCACACTCACAAAATTAACCCTAATTAAGACCCAATCACCCTGAGGTGCAGGGGGTGGGGCAAGGCATACAGGTAAAAAATAAGCTAGGATGGGGATGGGGGGTGCAGCTGCCCTAATTACCAGGCCTCGCACACCCTACCAGCCTCATGTTCTTCTGCAGCTGCTTCTTCGTGTGTGTGTGTGTGTGTGTGTGTATACAGAAATGAAGAGTAAGAGAAATAAACAAATAATAACCAGCCAACCAAAAACATCATGAAATATCTGTAATATGAAAAGGCACAAGTAGAATCACTTCCTTACCCGGCCAAAGAGTGTTTTAAATTGTACTGCAATTTCCTGGCGTTGAGCATTGGTTCTGCCTGTTAGAATCTTCAAGATTGGATCTTCATCAGTTCCTTAAATTATGCAAGTTAGAATAAAATCATTCACTGAAAGAACAGCAATACTTTATGAATGAATGTAAATGAACACATTAAGTCCATATAGTTCTATTCTTGAAATCATCTCTTCCTTGGAAAACTATATTAATGTAAAGGTAGTCCTCAGTCATTAAGGAAAACAGTCACTAATTGAAACATTGTGATTTTACAATTATTTCAGCTTTCCTTTCCTTTACATCTCTGTAAAGGCCATAGATGCAAGGATTGGTTTCAAAGCTACCTTTTTGTAACTACTGTACCTTGTCAGGTAGTACACAAATAACCATACACACCTATATGCATTAAATTTTAAAAAATGGAATGTATACAAGTTGTAACCCATGAAAATATCTGCATCAAAAGGAAAATTCAAAAGGAAACCAGTTTGTAATATCCATCCTCTTATTTTGTTTCAAGCATTGTTTTTCACCAAATTTGTGTGGATGATTGAGAATAATTATCAAAGCCTATGCTTCTTTTCAAATTCACTGCCTGGGCACTTTTTTTTAAAAAGATTTTTTTAGAAAAAAACCAAAAACTAGCAGTAGAACTTGAAGTAATTCTGAGCAACACCACATAATTAGGTAGCCAATTTGATTTAACGTGACAACTTTCACAATAGAAGGCATGTGTATATATACTCATTTAAAAACAAAAAATAAAAAACAAAACGATGAACAAGACTGTACAGCTAACTGGATTTGAATAAGCAAGCACTACTGATTAGCAAAAACTTTCATAGAAGTGTTTCCTCCACATTTCAACACGCCGTTTGCCTCCATATTTCTTGGAGACTAAGCTGGGGGATTCTGGGAGTTGAAGTCCACACATCTTCCAGCGGCCAAGGTTGAGAAACATTGAGCTAGACTGAAGGAAGGTGTTAAGAGAGAGCCGACCTTGGAGTTATTGCACTGCAGGAAGCAGCACAGGTCTGACCTCCCCTAGAATCCCTAAAGCCTTATTTGACCATTCCCAAGGAAATGCAGTCAATCTGGCAAGATTTCTTGTAACATAGGTGACTAGCAATAAAGCTTCTTTTGGAGAAGCTGTTCCCAAGTGATTCTGGATGCTTGAGTCTGACACTATAAATCAACAAGTTTGAATAAAACGTTGGTTTCCTATTCACTATCTGGCCTTCAAAAGAGTCTTTGGTGGCGCAGATTACTAATGCACTGGCTAAGTGTCTCCACTTAAGTCCAGCTGCTTGCAATTAGTGCTGGTTCGATTCTCACCAGGCTCAA